>CAHIKZ030001054.1:907500-910000 GCA_903632075.3 Acanthosepion pharaonis
CCAGTCCATCCCAGTCCATGTTCCACCATCCACTTACACATACTCGTTAGGCTGCTTTCGAGATAGATAGATAGATAGATAGATAGATAGATGGTGCAGCCCTGTGCGAAAGGAATGTATCGTTGCCCCATAAACAATTAGAAGTTACGTATTAGGAAATTAAATCTAAATGAAAACAGTGAATACGAACTTTTATTACTAAATAATCCCTGATTTCAATTATGATGAAATTTAAGTCGATCTGCTTGTTTACTCCTGGAATCAACAGTAGAATACATATCTATATTTTACATATGTTAATACTCATTTTTCATCTTTATATTCTGATGTGGTCGATCATGGGTCTCCACAACTTCCTAACCTTTGTAACTCAAAGCATTGTTTATCCGCTTTTATTCTATCTTGGCTTCTTATTTCTAAGGTTACTCGATGTTTCCTCTGTCTATTTTGCCTTCAACATGTCATGTGAGTGTCTAATTCTCTAAGCCTTCTTTCTCATTAGGTCCCCCAAATAATTCAATCTTTTTTTTTTTATCCTTATCACAAGTGTTCTTTTCGTTCCTATTATCGTTTCTTGCCAAAATATTAACTGAATCCCTGGATTTGTTTTTCCCAAATAATTCCTTTCTTAAAAGAAACGTTCCATTCTCAAGCCAACATGACCATAAAACTTTAAAAAGTTAAAACAAACGGTTAACTCAAATTCTCTAAATATTGGAAAATAAATTGATACATAAATAATTAAACAAAATAAAATACATAAAAATATATATTAATTACATTACAAAATGGAATTAAATAAAATAAAAATGCAACAGCATTTTCTCATTTTCATGTAGTTCTTTAAATAATAATAATATGATAAATTATAAGCAATAAATTATACCACTTGGCGTTCTCTATAGTTTACCTTTCTCTACACAGCAAGCTTTAAGAATTTGAAAAGTTATATTTTTCATCCACGTTACTTTTTTTTATTACTTTTAGCGAAGATAATGACTTTTCTGGTCAAAAGTTGGCAACTTATTTAAAACTTTGTAAATGCCGCTAATTGCATCTAAACATTTTACCATCGAGACATTTAATGCTAGAGGACTTGTGAAAAAAGGAAAAGCAAGAATTTGGGGTTCAGGACATATAACATTGATATATGTTGTCTCCAAGAAACCAAAATCAATTAATATAGAGCTCAAGTTAATAGCTTTGGAAACAGACAGACATTTAATGGAAATGGTTTTGTCATTATTACAAATGGATGGATAGCATTGAACAATGAAACTAAAAGAAATTTCCATCATACCCCTTAAAAAAATCTTTGAAAAGCTTGGAAGACACGCAGCATTTTCGTGAGTTAGCACAAAACAGCAATGTTTGGAGAGAACTGATAAGAGTTATTTACAAAGTTACAGTTACATATATCACACTGATTTATAGAGTGCCTTGAAATCGAAACAGATGATGATGATGATGATTATGATGATCATGATGATGATGATGATGATGATTCTGTCTATAAATACAATAAAATTCACGCATTTTCCTTGATAAAGTTTTCCCTTTTCATCTTTTTTTTAAATTTTACCGATATATTTTATTTATATCTGAATTCTTATAAAATGTAGAAAACGAAAACAAAAGGATACAGTTTTAAAAAGTTATTATCCGTACATTCTTGTAAAAAAAAAAAAGACAGAAAAACTTCCCTAAAAATGGCATTGAGGAGAAAAATTATTCTTCAAAGTTCACATAGATTACTCAAAACTTCACATCACTGTGTCTGAATAGGAATTAATGGTTTTTAATAAACTAACAGAATTGGAAATGATCTTCACCACCACAACATTTGAGTTATATCTGAATGCAAAAATTAAGAAAATCGACTGATTACATAAGCGAGAAACAAATGCGTAGTTTGCAAAACAAACTAAAATCATTAATTTCTGACCAAGAGTCGGCAGAAAAAATTTAATAACAAACTTATCTAATCGGATACACAATTGGAAGCACTTAGTTTCAATTTAAAAATTACCACCGAAATTCGGAAAGAAGATATTGCAAATTTTATAATAAAAATCTACCAACGAAATGATTCGGATTTCAGCAAAGGGTTTAATAACAGCCTCATTTGAAACAGCCAGAGAAGCGACTCTTCCTAAAGATACACAAAAAGCCTGAAAGAAATAACATTTACATAACCACTTCCGACAAATAATATTATAATTGAGACACGTACAGACGAACAAAAAACTGAAACTCCTTCTTGAAAATGACAACACATACAAAAAAATAAATGAGCGTATTGCCACTAAAAAGACACAAAACTTTAAACATGAAATCAGAGAAATTATTAAAAAGTGAAGACATTTCTTGGTTAAAACTAATCGAACATCAGCCGAAAACAGCGACTTTCTACGGATTACCAACACTACATAAACCTGGTTTCTAAATGAGATGCATTATATCAAGAATGGGTAGAGACGCATAAACTTGTCAGTGCTCT
>CAHIKZ030001054.1:912500-1175000 GCA_903632075.3 Acanthosepion pharaonis
TACCTACAACAAAAGGTACGTTTAACTGCAAGCATCTACAAGTCATGTGGACTCAAACATTCACAAACCTGCTCATAAGCTCACGAAGATAGTTTGACCCGTTCTTGAGTTTATTGAAACCCATTTATACACATAGTCCCATGGCCCGTACGTAACCAGCCAGCTCCTCCCACACTTGCATATAGATGCACAATTACTTGATACCCCGCTTCCACTCAGTCTTTGTCCACTATGAGTATTACTAAAACTCCAAGATGCGCCTCACAGCATCATCCCCTCACCACATACCCCATACTTTTTCTTGAGGTGAAAAAGTGACTTCATATGACATTCTCAGCTGTTGCTAAGGCGATGGCGACCTATTTCCTCTATTTAAAAAAGTAGTGGTTGCAGAACTAGAGAAAGGAACAGAGGTTCATGGATTTAAGGGGATAGGTAGGGATGGGGTATTTGAAATCGATAAATGGTTACCAATGGCAACGCCACGCCTTCTTTTCTCTTTCCCTCGCCACTTTTTCTCTTTCTTCTTCTCTTTTTTTTTCTTTTTAAATATTTTGTTGGTTCCTTCTCTCAAACCCCCTTCACCTGATTTGTCCATTCACCCACACTGCGTCATTTTTAATGTCTTTGGTTGTACCTTTTCAAAATTATTCTTTTCCGTCGCAGCCCTGAGCAGCCTCCGTCCGGATACAGACTACAAGCGTCACAAGCAAACCATGCATGTACGTCTACAAATACCTGCGTTGTTTCGTACACACAAGTGTCCTTGAACACATACACTTTCGCACACATATATATATGCAGTTAAGCATACATAAAATATATATATATATATATATATATCGTTACGAACTTATACGCACCAATACAATTATATATATATATATATATATATATATATATATATATATATATAAAGGCAAACGTAAATATCAGGTTATGAAGTTAAAAACATACAGCTTGTCATAAATACAATACCTTTATATATAAAACATCAATTATTTAAGTAGACATGCAAGTACATGCGTGGTCCCAGATATAGAAAAGATCGACACAAGGCCATAAGTTTGAAACACCCAGTGCGAATCGAACTCACAATGTTGTAGTAGTCATCTACGAGAAGAGCATGCAAAGCACCTCTCCACACGGAAATGTTCATGCTTATCTTAGACTGGCACAAGGACACAAGAATTAGGAACCCGATGAAAATCAAACTCACTAATCATTTGTAATGATCTGCGAGAACATATAACAATCTTACAATGCTTATAACTAAATAGTTAAATTATATACATATATATATATATGTCTGTGTGCGTGTGTGCGTGCGTGCATATATTTGCCAATCTAATTATGTGGGTTTATCATTTACGTTTTCTATAAGTGCATGTAATTATGTGTAAAACTGAGTATGTATTTAACGTTATGCATATATATATATATATATATATATATATATATATATATATATATATATATATATATATCTTTATACACGTAATGTTACATAATTACGCGTACACATACATATATATAGGCATATATATGATGGTAAAAATATATATATATACATACTGAATTTTATGCAAAATTACGTGTACACACACATACACACACACACACACACACACACACACACATATATATATATATATATATATATATATATATATATATATATATACGCATATTTGATGTTATGCATATATGAATACATACTCAGTTTTACACAAAATTATGTGAACACATACAAAACGTCAATAATGTTTTTTGGTGAACATATGCATACATACACATATATGCATCCATAAGATACAATTTAACGCACGCATGTATAGTAATCGTAGTCGAGTAAATATACTTATAGACAATAACATATATAGCTACACATAAGCAATTTGTTACATGCAAAATATGCGTCTCCACTCATCATGTACTTTGTACGTTCCACAAGCACATATGAAGGCGTACATAAACAGCTCTTTTTATAGAGACATGGATTCGTATATATTTTTACACAGAATCCTAGATAAATATGCATACATATATGCGTGCAAGTGTAAGAACGAAATAAGAATATGCAATTATATATATATATATATATATATATGGCATATACTTTCACTTTAACGGAAAGAAACTGCAGGACACTAAACGTGTCCTGCTCACAATCGCTCCTTTCCCGTCTGGAAACGAAAGAATCTCAAATTTAAAAATCTAAAAGACTACGAATAAAATTTTTAAAAAATACAAATAAAACTTTTTAAACAGACGAGAGGGAAGGAAGCAAGAAGTAAGCAAAAAAGAAAATGAATTCAAAAGAAAAATAAATAGGGATAAATTTGAAGAGCGAAAAAAAATTTAAATGAAGAGAGTTATAAAATGGAAGACCCGGATGATAAACAGTGAAGAGGAGAGAAAAAGAAAGAATTTTTTAAGATTTAAAAAGTATCAAAGAATTAAAATCAAGTAACATGTGAATAAAATTAAATAAAAACCTAAGAAAATAATGAAATGTAAAAGTGAAGAATCAAAAAATCTCAAATAGTGAAACAAAAGCAAACGATTTGAATAAAATAAAAACAAAAATTAAATAAAAGGGGCGGGTGTATAAATAAATACAAGAATAGAAACGAAAAACGAAAACTGAAGATGTGTACAGGAAGAAGGAGGAGCGGGGAAGAGAGGAGTTTGAGTTTAGAAAACAAGAAGCAGAAAGTAAGACGGACAGGTAGAATAAGGAGAATGTAAAGGAGAAAGGTAGGGTTTGCTTTGTATTTTCTATCTTTTGTTTTCACTTTTTTCTTTTTAACTTTTGAAGGGTGTCGAGGGAAAGGTAGGCGAGTTGCTGGCTGACGGATTTTAAAAGTAAAGATTTTTTTCAAAAAAAAATATAATAAAATTAAATCCTAAAGTTATAAAATGTACAGAAAAGTACGGACGGCCAAGGAACAGTAGTGTGACAGAAGCAGTAGTGGAAGGGGAGAGAACTGTTAGGGGGAAAATAAAGGGGAAAGGTAGGAGATGAAGCAGATTGGGGGTTGGAGAGTCTAGTGGAAAGATGGGATAGGAGAAAGATGGCGGTTTGGGGTTTGGGGTTAGGGTTTGGCAGTACGTTTTCAGTAAAAGATGGAGACAAGTCGTTGGAAAGAAACAGTTTTGTAGCCGTTCAACTTTGCTGGCGTTATCTTCCTGAGAAACTGCAACAGCAGTTAGATCAGTGTTTAAGACCTTATGATGAATGAATGAAAGTGTGTATTTACCTAAGATTTTTCTTTGACAGAAACTTATGTAAGAATGTGGGCGTATGAAATAGATAGGGTATGTAAATGGAAAAGATTGCCTGTGTATATATGTATATTTAAAGATTTACGATGGGTGCTGAAAATACTTGATCCAACTAAAATAAGGATTTTAAAAAATATTTTGTTATTTGGTCATTGGGACAGATTTTGGTTAAGTGTGGCCTTTTTTATCACTCACTTGTGTGTGTGTGTGTGCATATACATATATATATATATATATATATATATATATATATATATATATATATATATTATTTTGATATTCCGACTATTGTCCTCATCATTGTCGCCGTATTTATTACAACGTTTCGGCCGTTGTACGCTCCGGCCTTCTTCAGGTGGTTAGAATGTCGAACTGAACCCTTTATTTCGCTCACTGGGGTAGACTGTTCGAGTTCCATGTGCCATGTTTAATGGATGTCAGTTATCAGTTATCTCCTGTTAATTTCCCTCTGAAAGTTCTCAATGACATATGGCACAGTGGATAAAGGATAAAGGACACATGGCACAGTGGATAAACATGGCACAGTGGATAAACATGGCACATGGAACTAGAACAGTCTACCCCAGTGAGCGAAATAAAGGGTTCAGTTCGACATTCCAACCACCTGAAGAAGGCCAGAGCGTACAAAGGCCGAAACGTTGTAATAAATATGGCGACAAAGATGAGGACAATAGTCCGAATAATGTAAATAATGTACATAATACCTCATCTCAGAAGTATATATATATATATATATATATATATACATATATACTTCTGAGATGAGGTGTATATATATATATATATATATACATATATACTTCTAAGATTAGGTGTATATATATATATATATGTATGTATATATAAAAATGACAATAGGAAAATTGTAGCTATTACTAACGCGTTTCGTCCAATGTGGAGTTTCTCAAAGCAAAAAACAAAAACTGTTTTTTGTTTTTTGCTTTGAGAAAGTCCACATTGGACGAAACGCATCAGCAATAACTACAGTTTTCCTATTGTCATTTATATTTAGAAATATTGTCTTTTCTACAGGTTAACTCTGAGAAATTTCCATATATATATATGTGTGTGTGTGTGTGTGTGTGTGTGTGTGTGTAACATATTTTACCTTGACTTTCAGTTAGTCTGATGTATATTTATGAACGTTATTAAATTTTAAAAATCGGAAAACATTTTTACTCATGTTTATAAATCTTCTTTTTCTCCTTTTATGTGCTCTGTCCCACCAGGACGTTGGTGATCATGGCTCTACACAAGATTCTGACCTTTATATATAGTCGGTGATTCACGTCAGAAAATACCAGATGGTCTGAATCCAATCTAATGTTTAAAAACACCCTTTGTCCTAAGAAGAGTTGATTTGTGGTGACTCCAAAATGTACTGAATTATATCAAAATAGACTGTGTACTCAGTGTTAAACCCAAACATCAGAGAAATCAGCTGCATTTCCGGATTGAACTGGAAGGTGGTCTACTAGCTCCTACGCGTAGATTCACGTCTCACAGGATTCCAGTATCTGAAGGCATGTAAACAGGTGGTCAACCCAACTGCGCTTAGAGTATGCACACGTGGGACAAGAAGATGGAAAGACGTTGCCTCCAACCCAAGAGGGAAAAACATAGTTCTCATAGTCGGGAGAAGAAGAATTCACGTTCAGAGAAAACCCTGAAAGACACACACCCACTCGCTGATATTAATTGCCAAAATGCAATTAAACAATAGGTTTATTAGTTTTCGTCCCGTGTTCTTACTAGTCTATAAAACGATAACATTAAAAGAAATATAACAATTTATCTGGTCAGAATCCATCTTATACATTTATAAATCTACTTCGTGCATTGCTGACATATTTGATCAGGTCATCCTACTATATATCTCGTAATTCTTGACAAAATCCCCAAAAATGTAATGTAATCGATCGGGATCTAGCATCTCGACTTCAGTTATTTTCTCAACGCCGTCACGTGGCTATACTCTGTTTTTTTTTTGTTTGTTTTTTTTTTTTCTACAAATATTTTCATGGTAATTGTTCTGATGAACTTCCCTCCTTAGTGCGTCGGCTGCATATATTTAGCTTTGTTACTCTATTGGCAACTATGTTTCGCCGTCTTATTGTATAACTGCCTAACGTATGTTCTATTCTAATTTTTTTCGTACTCCCTATTTTTTGTTTCACTGCCACCTACAATCTTCATCTGAATCATTTTCTTTTATTATCCTTTTCTCTGAACTAATATCTTCTCATTCTCTTTCACACTCGGTAGTCTCTTGCGTCCTAGTGGCATTATCGCCTTACTTCGAGTAAAATGATTAAAAAAAAACTCCGTGTTGTCAGTGTACTCGATAAACATATTTCTATATATTTACATAAATAATTTTGAAAAACATATAAATAAACTCCTCTTATAAGAATTTATAGAAAACTACGTTTTTACGTGAATTTATACGAGATCTCGGCACACCGTTTACTGAATGTTTTTTATCTATTAATATTTTTTTGTATAAATAAAATAAAATATCTATATAGCATGAGTCCGTAATTCTTGTATGTGTTCGTGTTTCATTAAAAATAAGATTCTATGGTTGTTATTCAGAGGTTCTCTAAGTTTCGATTATAAACGTCAAACACCTGAGCCACCAACTTTCTTATAAATGAAAAAAGACAATGGAAAATTTGGCGAATGTCCAAACAAAAGAAATTAAAAATACACGGGATCGCACTTTTCAATCAGATGCTTTAAATAGGCTTACAATGAAAATATACAAATATAGAGAGATGCACACACGAGCATACATATATGTATAGTGACAAATACACACATGCCTGGATTTTTAAAATAATACTCAAACTCACACACAAGCACGCACGCACACAAGCTCGCACGCGCACACACACACAGACACAAGCGCGTACACACACAAATACACACACACACATATATATATATTGTGTATTTAGGCAACAATCCCTCTTTTGTACATGCTTCATTAAAGACGACAGACAAGGTACTGCGATTAAGCTTTTTATTTAAATTTTCTTATGTTCGAACAAGTGTATTCTTTTTTCGACACAGAATGTGTAGAAACTGTCCAAATTCCGAGCGCTTTCGGCTATACTTTTAGCCATTATCAAGGGTGAGTTTATTTTTACTTTTTCATTAGATGTATGGCTTGTGTGTATGCATCTAGAGTTATAGGGATGTTTTATTTTCCGAACACAGTCAGCACTTTGTGGCCTTGTTCAGTGTTGGCTTTTCCTTTTTTTATTATTAGGGCTTCCATTATTTTTTTATCTTTTTTCTACATGTGGATGAGGTTATTATGCTTGCATTTTCTACTAGTATGTTGCGGATGGAGTCTGGTAAGTTTGTGTGTGTGTTTAAATGAGTTCTAATGTAGCCGTGGTCGGAGAGGTTTAACGTAAGTCACCTGGATAATTATTTCGCTCACACTATTACATGTATAGCCAGAAGCACACACACACACACACACACACACATATAGATATATATATATATATATATATATATGCGTGTATGTGTATGTGTGTATGGACACTGAGCTCAACATCAAGTGGCGACAGTCTGTTTTATGTCTGAACGTAATCTTCAGGCCATATAATAAAAATATTCATCGCAATACTTTGTCAGTTGTCTTCAATGAAACCTGTATATATATATATATGTGAGTGTGTGTGTGTGTGTGTGTGCGCGCGCCCGCGCTTACGAGTATGTGTGTGTGTTTGTTTATGTGTTTCTTATATCTTATATATCACTTACAATTAAGTATTCGCAGTGCGGTTAGCGTAACAACGGCACAAAAATTATACCGGCGAGTCGAGTTCAAATTCTGACCCAGTCTGTTATATCC
Source organism: Acanthosepion pharaonis (assembly GCA_903632075.3). Taxonomy (NCBI): domain Eukaryota; kingdom Metazoa; phylum Mollusca; class Cephalopoda; order Sepiida; family Sepiidae; genus Acanthosepion; species Acanthosepion pharaonis. Next base: position 919,681 of record CAHIKZ030001054.1, read on the forward strand.
TTTAGCACTATTACTATTGGAAAATACAACATCTCTTCTCCTAGCTATAAGTTAAATAGCAAAGAGGATTTGGGCTCTCTAAGTGTGGCAAGCAGTCTAGAGGCAGCTATGAGGTTAAAAACGGGTGGTGGAGGGGGAGACTCTTCTTTCCCATGAAGAGGTCGGGTTAAGAATTTCTGTTGATACCAAGTAACGCAGTACAACCTGTCGTATATCACTGCCAAGTGATTCCAATAGACCTTACTCGGCAAACCGACGATCTATAGGTCATACATTGAACTGAACTGGACGCATATTTACCTGCGTACTAACATAGATAGATAGATAGATAGATAGATAGATAGATAGATAGGAATAAAATGATTTGGTACTGATTTTAATAAGCCTTCTTATATGCATATTGCAATGTACAATGTGATCAAAATTTATATTATTCAGTTATAATGACATTAATGTCATTGTGCTAAGTTTTCCAAGAAGTCATGATAATCCCCAAATTCTAAAGAAAGGGAATCTAGAGAGAATCACGATCGCCTACGTTATTAAAGGATTTAGCAATTTTTTCATCAATAAAATAAAATTATTAAATTATTTTTAAAATTTGTATTTTATGTTAAATAATATTTTTATCAGATTTACCCCAAGCAAGGCAGTAAAGACACAAGGGGTTACAGGGTGGGAATGAATTAGAAAGCAGAAAACATTATGAAATGGCGAGAACAATAGAAGAGTAATCAGGGAGACAGTAGATAACGATTGACATTGCATTTAAATTTTTGAAGATCAAAATTGGTTGGAAATCATGAAGGCCAGAAGAGATTTTAATCAAGTATCTCCAAACATACATCAGAAACACAGTGCTATATGTGGCAGCGATATGCTAAGCATGGGCAAATGGTAGACTTATAAATATGTAAGTTTTCATGTGATGTGTTTCGTCCTTTAAGGCTTCATCGCCAAAAGACGGCATATTTTGATTATTTTACCCAAAACAGAGATATAAAAAAAATCATCTTTGAATTTTAAATTCCCACCGTCTCTCGTTCGTGTGCATGTATAGTCGCGCATCAATATAAACATAAACTTAGTCTGATGATGTCCTAAAGGACGAAACGCGTCATACGAAAACTTTTCCCATATTCTTTACCCTAAAATTGTTTTTTTTGATAAATAAAAAATTATATAATGTTATCCCATATATATATATATATATATATATATATATATATATATATATATATATATATCAAGGATAGAGCGTATAAAATTGGACACTGATGCCAACACACACACGCACGCATACATATATATATATATATATATATATATATATTCAAATATATATTGTTAAATATAACTGATAACGAATGTCTATTATGTTTGATCATGAGCCATTCTATGCTTCGTATAGTGGCTTTAGTTTCGTGAGAAAATAAAGACAAAAACTGTTCAACATTTGGGTATTTCTATTATGCTGCCCATCGATCTAAGCTTTCCGCTCACATGAGCCATCATCAGATTGGTTATATGGACATTACAACAGAGGTGTTCACCATCAAAGATTATGTTATGTTTACATAGAAGTTTCCTGTGTAAGGATAACAGTCGCAGAATAGCAGACACAGGCTGTAAATTCATAATGCGGTTCTATGACGTCGTACATGACCAGGTGAGAGAATGAAATGTTATCAACAAAACCATATGTTTAAATGCATTGTAATATGTTGTGACTGGTTTGAAATGTAATTTTGTTGAGTGTGGATTGTTTTGTTTTAATGTAGATATCCTCCAATATCTTAAGGTTCTTTTTACTGTGTGTATGTCTGAGTATTGTTGCGTTATCAACTAATATCTCTCTAATATTATGTACATGGATATGTTTTTCTAAGAAATGTTGTTCAATCGAACTAAGATCAAAAAGGTGACAGGTAAGTCTCTCTCTCTCTCTCTCTCTCTCTCTCTCTCTCTCTCTCTCTATATATATATATATATATATATATATATATATATATATATATATATATATTGGTTTTCTTGCCAAAATATGTAAATAGAATGTTTCCCCTGTGTGTTTAAAACAGTTTTATTTTCTTGAAAATCAAATAAAAGCTACAATCGAATATTAATAAAATATTTTAATAATTTCAATGACTATATTTTAAACATGGATCTGCATGTAAGTAACAAAGTTTTGGAAACATTTACTCGTTCTCACTGATTTGATTTTTTACACTCTATCAACATTTTGCAGGTTATTTAAAGCCAGAAATATTTTTAGACTGTAATATATATATATATATATATATATATATATATATATATATATATATATATATATATATATATATATATATATATATGTATGTATGTATGTATTGGTAAATGATAATGATTTGCTGATAAAAGTTCTACTACTAATTAACCAATAGCTGGGGCAGGGGTAGAAGATGTGGATTCATACCGTTTCCAACGGCATTTGCACGTAAATGAATATAACGAACCCGACGGGAATTGGAACTCGGTTCTCTGATATTCAATTCTGAGCCGTCATCCTTTACACCACTCGCACATCCAAACTTACAACGCCTAATATTCCCAAGTGGTCACCCATCTTGATATTGACCAGGTTCGACTTTGCTTAATTTCAGTAATACTCGTTGTCATATCACCAAAGTAGATACGCAAATTTCATTTGTTTGCATAGAGATACTGCCATCTTACGAAAACAAAAAAACAAAACAAAAAAAAAAAAACACTGTCATTGGACGAGTTATTTTGTCAGTGACACTAAACAGCCAACAGGTTAAAGTGCCATCTTTGTGTCAGTGTGTATGCGCATGGACGTCCGTTTTTGTATTCCAATATGTGTGAGGTGTTGCGTGCGTGATGTATGTGTGTGTATATTTTTAATGTGCATTTTTTAGTGAGAGTTAGTTAAAGTGTGTCAGACAATTCCACAGCGTCCAATCAATATTCGATTACCCATGTTTTCATTTTTGCTGAACAACTTTCAACCAACAATGGGCCACACTAAGCCAAAATGTTTATAATATAAATGTTAGGCGTCAACTATCACTGAACTCAAAGAAACAAAGACTACGATGAGTGCAGTAGTTACCGTGCAGTCTATTAAAAATGGTTTCCAGTCACAGTGGATCCGCCAAAATGTGTCGTCTTGACTATTCGTAATTCTTAGACATTGACACATTCGAAGCATTTTCCTTGTTTTTGTTATTTTCATCACAACCTTTCGGTCACTGTATCCACCAAATGTCTGTCACATTCGGTAAGCTTTTGAAAATGTCAGGCAATATACTTTCTTTCATCTACTCAAATATAATTTCCTTTCTATACCTGACACGTCTTGTGTTTTTCTTTTCCGATGGAATTTCAGAACGCTCAACAGATCAATATTTTTATGATTTCGATCTGCTACTTGACATGCGAACTGAACTCATGGCAAAACAAAATGAAACGATAAAATTGCTCGAACTGAATCGATATATAATAATAATAATCCTGCAACTTCTACGGGAAGGAAACTGAAAGAAACTGGTATGAACACCACCCAGACCCGGTTACGGAGATAGGACCTGTTACAATTCTATGGGATTACACAATACACACTGACAGAACAATCAAGGCCAACCGCCCAGATATTGTTATTAAAGACCACAAACAAAAACGGTGCCTCCTTATTGATATGGCAGTCCCTGCTGGCTGCAATGTATCTTTGAAGATATTCAAAAAGTTGTCAAAATACAAGGACCTTGAAATAGAAATCTCGAAAATGTGGCATATGGGAACATCAACAATCCCTGTTGTAGTTGGAGCCCTAGGACTGGTTGGAAAAGACTGCAGTAGACTAATTGAAGGGATTCCTGGAAGTCCATGCCTCAAGGAGATACAAAAAATTGTTTTGACAAGTACAGCCCACAATTTACGAAGGGCTTTATCTATGTAATTTTTTTTTTTTTTTTTGTCAGTGGAAAGTGTCATGACGCCATTTCTAACTTTAGGTCCCTGGGCGGGACCCGGAAAGAAATGTCTAAACGCCAGAAATCAATAATAATAATAATAACATTAATAATAATAATAGAAGACTGGATGATGGTATGCGTCAAGGAACATGAAAGTAGTAAGCGTCTTTACTCAGTAGTGAAAGAAGCCAACAAATTCAAAATGGAGTTTCAAATGGGCGTAGAGATGCAACTACAGCACAATACACCGGCTGAAACTGGAAAATACCTAAAAAAGACAGCAAAGACGAATGCAACCGACCAGCTATAGAAGCGATGGCAAGATAAACCGCTTCATGGCCAATACTCTGCCCGTACCAAACAAGCTGACGTAGACAAAACCCGTACCCATCAGTGGCTACGTAGTGCAGGGTTGAAAGCGGAAACTGAAGGTTTTATCCTTGCTGCGCAGGACTAATGCTTGCTAACTAGGAATTATCAAGCACATATACTAAAATATTGTGTCAGCCCAAAATGCAGATTCTGTGATAAATATCCAGAAACGATTGATCATCTTGGATCAGGTTGTACGGTGTTGGCACCCACTGAATATAAAACCCGACATGACAGAGTGGGCCAATATCTGCACTGGAAAATCTGCAACTTCTACGGGAAGGAAACTGAAAGAAACTGGTATGAACACCACCCAGACCCGGTTACGGAGATAAGACCTGTTACAATTCTATGGGACTACACAATACTCACTGACAGAACAATCAAGGCCAACCGCCCAGATATTGTTATTAAAGACCACAAACAAAAACGGTGCCTCCTTATTGATATGGCAGTCCCTGCTGGCTGCAATGTATCTTTGAAGATATTCAAAAAGTTGTCAAAGTACAAGGCCTTGAAATAGAAATCTCGAAAATGTGGCATATGGGAACATCAACAATCCCTGTTGTAGTTGGAGCCCTAGGACTGGTTGGAAAAGACTGCAGTAGACTAATTGAAGGGATTCCTGGAAGTCCATGCCTCAAGGAGATACAAAAAATTGTTCTGACAGGTACAGCCCACACCTTAGGAAGGGCTTTTTCTATGTAATTTAATCCTTTTTTTTTTTTTTTTTTGTATCAGTGGAAAGTGTCATGACGCCATTTCTAACTTTAGGTCCCTGGGCGGGACCCGGAAAGAAATGTGTAAACGCCAGAAATCAAAGAAAATAATAATAATAATAACTGGGAATACGCGTGAAAATTTCACGGTTTTCCTATTTTAATTTTCTGACGAATCTTAAAGCTTTAGTTAATGACTGAATAAACTTATAGCAAGTTTTACGGCAATAAAATATCCGTATAAATTCCCTTATCGCATCGTTAAACATTTGAGCTTAACAACTTTAACAAAATATTACAAAAACAATCATAAATATGAATGCTGGTCGTTATTTGAAGTAGTAAGGAGGTACAAATGAAAAGAATTGAAATTGACAACATTTTTTCCATTTCATTGAAACAGCCGTAAAACACTTGTAGCTTTCCTTCTTTCTTTCTATCTTTCACTCATTTTCTCTATGAAACCAAGTAACGTCTCTGATATGTTTTTCTACGCAATCAAAACAGAATAGTCCATTTATTTATGAGGTAATGGTAGCAGGCGTTAAACAATTCGATCTTCTCTTCTTTCTTTCTTTCATTCTCTCATTGAAACCAAGTAGTGTCTTTTCTAATCTTTCCACGTGAGGTGTTGACACGGTGTAACGGTCGTGCGAATTAACGAAACCAGGGACAAGTAGATTAATAATAAAAATAACAGTAATAATAATAATAATAATAATATCTCATTTAAGAAACTCAGATACAAAATAAACGTAATGCCTATACACAAAAAAAGTTATTTTTCTGAGAAACATTCAGTTGTAGACTTTCTTTCTCTCCCTTGTGTTATGGTAAATTAACGAACATTAAGTACTGGATGAAAGTGAACCATGGCTCTCAAAACTGTTTATTTTCTTGAGCTAACATTCCAGTTTTATGAAATGTTTGTTGACTTCATCAAGAAGAGTCATTCAGAGATAGCAATTGAATATCTTTAAATATGAAATTTCGCTTAATATTTAACTAAGATGAAATTTCTCAACCTTGCATCAGCCAATGTTAGACGTCTTCTGGGTTATAAAAGAAGAGATGATTCTCCGCTCGTCATACACTGTCTATGAGAATAAGACATTCCCTTTCTACTAAGTCTGGACAAACCCTATCCTACGCTAAGCAATGAAATCAGAAGTTGTAACTGTAGACAAAAATCAAAATTCATCAATAGTTTCATGCCCGTCTTACACTTTGCTTACATCTGTAGTATGACTGTGAAATAAAATAGAAAAAGAATAAAAAAAATAATCATATTTTCTTTCTCTTACATGCACTGAGAGAGTAGATAAAAGAAATAATTATTTCACCTTGTTTCTATCTATAAATCACAGCCTATTCATGTATATTTATTGTACCTACGTCATGGCAGTTTAGAGATTGCCACAATCTAAGGGCCCAGTTTATTACTTACGAAGATAAAGTGAATTTAGGTCAATTTAAAAAAAAATAAATGGCCATTAAGGTGAATACAGGTAAAATAGTAGAGATGAAGGGAGAATAGTACAATTAATTTTCTCAACAATAAAGAAAACGTATATCGTTTTAACCCTAAAACAATCAAATGAGTATAAGATTCTATTGAACTTTTCGGAAATAATCCGGTATAATATAGAATTATTTTTTAAATGTTTTTTTCTAATTTTGTAGATATATTTCCATTGATTTAAAATATACATAAGCACATGCAAACATGCATGAGTATACAATTTCGATTAAATTGAAGTGAACATCTGCGTTGCGAGGGATAATTTCCTTTTGTGTCTGGTAACAAGCCCTGGATAACAGGATAAGTCGGAATGTGCGACCCTTTGCAATAGTTTAACAAACCCCTATATTGAATATATTTTCTAATCAGTGTAGCAAGTGGGCAAACAATTTTCATTTGAAATTTGCTGTCAGTGATGTGATGCTATCGAATTAGTAATCAGTACTTTGTTAAATCATCTGAAATAGTGTTTTCGATTATATCTTATAAAATTGGTATTAGAAATATTAGTTAGTTAGCATATGCTATCGTATAAAATAATGTATCATTGTGTACCAGTAATAATATTAGTGAGTTAGCATATGCTATCGTATAAAATAATGTATCATTGTGTACCAGTAATAATATTAGTGAGTTAGCATATGCTATCGTATAAAATAATGTATCATTGTGTACCAGTAATAATTGAATTAATGTATATGTTACTATCTCTTTATGCATCCTACAAAATCAAAATGGCAAAATAATCATGATTGTATTAAAGGACTGTTTGTATTTGAATTCGGCGTACGTAAGTTCAGCTTTTCTTATTGATGTCCCAATGACGTTACCGATTCTTTGCCACTCATCTGCATAGCATCAATCATTTCTTGAGACTAACAAATTAAATATTTCTGGTGCTAGAAGAAAAATGATTTTCTGATCCCAAATAAGTTTAACAATATTCATGGGCTTAATCAATATGTCAATTTTCATTGATTATTAGTACAAGCGTTATAGACAGAACAAGGTCATAAACAGGACATATTAATGGCAAGTGGAACAGAGGAAAGCAACGCATAACCTACGAAGACAACTTGTGTAAATGGTTGGAAAAACAGGGATTAGGAGAGACAGAAAAAAGACAAAATTTACTAAGAGCTACAAAGAAAAGGGCATTTTGGAGAGCCATGATCGCCTGAAGGGACATGGCACATGGAAGAAGAATCTATTATATACTAGTATAGTAAATAAATTAGTATAGAGATTGCATAATGAAAACCAACAATGAAGAAATAATGATTAATATATATAAAAAAAAATATTCTTTAAATAGTTAAAGAACTTGCAAGATATTTTTTTACGTTAAGGACTAAAATCTTCCAACCTGTGAGTTATGTGTAAATTCATCAGCTAATAAAATCGGTAACACCTAAAGAGTATAATTATTGGAGATAAACTATTCAAGTGGAATTGTACTTCTTGCGTCCAAGGCGCCACTAATACATTCAAGTACTTGTAAAATTCGGAAAATCAACTTTAAAGAAATAACGATTAGCAGGTGGCATAAAGTGATATTCAAATTTTTAAAAGATCATTTTTTTTTTAATTTTAATTTTTGGTTATTGAAAATTGTTATTTAATCTTTATCAGTAGCGGCAAAGAGAAGTAATGATTTATTATGAAAATTCCATAACTCAACTAAAAGATTTTCCCGCCAATGAAGATTTTTTTTTAATTGCCCATTACAAATTTAAAATAAAAACAAAAGGAAAATGGAAAATGATTCATCCCGAATTCAGTTTGATTGTAATTAGTAATTAGTAATTAGCAGTCGAATACTGTCTTAAACAGCAAATTCAATAACAAACCCACATTTTTTGTCTTTTTGTTTGTTTTTTGTCTTATTATTATTATTATTGTTATTATTATTATTATTTTCGGATTTTTGTGTCTTATTTTTATTTTGTTTTTCGTTGCACAAATCGTTCGTCGATTATAAGAGAAAACACCTGCTGTTTATTTCCAAACGTGACGGTATTTTAACAATTTTTACAATTTCGTTCTATCTAAAACAGAATCTTTGTTTAATTCAATTTAATTTAATTTCTTTTGATTTCATTTCGGTTTGGGTCTTATTGTTTCTAACCACCTTTTAGTTGACGTTTTTGTTGTTGTTATTTTTATTTTTTTTAATTTTCAGTTATGGGTGGTCACATCATGCGTTTGTTTTGTATCAGATGTTTGTTTTCAGAGTCTGTTTTCTCGTTGTCTGTGGGTGGAAAGTAGTCTCCGCTTTTCGCGTTTCGACGAGAATATCTATTATGTGTACTGAAAAGGAGTTATCTCTTATGTATTAGTGTGTGTGCTCGTGAGTGGGTGGGTGTGTGCACGCGTGTGTCTATGCGTGTGTGTGCGCACGCGCGTATGTGTGCCTGTGTCAGTGTGTGCTTGTGTGTAAGTGTATATACTTGTGTGTGTATGCATGTACCTAAACATTACATTGTATATAAATACGTGTCTGTGCTTGTGTGTACCGGTGCACTAGGCCATAGAATGTAGATGATAATAGACAAACAGGTTGCATTTTATTTACCTGTTGTTACACACACACACACACAGATAGATAGATAGATAGATAGATAGATGTGTGTGTGTGTATGTGATATATGCGCGTGCATGTCTGCATGCATGCAGGAATCTATTTTGTAGTTCTACATGTGTGTTTCTGTCTGAGTTCAAAAGTACATATTTCAGTGCGGCTATGTGCCTTTCTACGTGGGTGGGAATGTCTGTGCGTCTAATGTTTCCCAAAAGCTACGAAGTATTTTAGATAAATTTCGTTTACTTATTCAAGTGAAATGTACAAGTATTGAATTTACAGCATTTTATATCATCTTTTACAAATTGTGTCGTGTCTGTTCAGGATGTGGGCGATGGTAGCTCTCCACGACTTCCTATCCTTCGTAGCTCTACGTTTAATTATTCTTCCCAGTCCCTTTTTCCGCCATCCAATTACACAAGCTTGTTAGGTAGTTTACTCGCTGTTTCTCTCTGTCCCTTTTATATTCACTGGGTCATGTAAGTATCAAATTCTCCAAACCCTCTTTCCTTACTATTATGTGTGCAAGAAATTACATCCATCTCTTTCTTATTCTAAGTTCAAGTTTCTTTTTGGTTTCCATTTTCCTTAAAACTTCCTCGTTTCTCACATGTTCTATTCATGGCATTTTTGTTTCCGCCTCCTTCTGTAAAGTCACGTGTCTGTTGCCACGAGAGCCTCTTCTTCATCTGTGGAGAAATTGTCCCGCATTTACTGTCATATAGAAGAACTGATATCACATAACAGTTGCACACTCTTATCTTTGTTTGCAACGAAAATTTTCAGTTTCTTAATACCGTAATTTCTCGAAAATAATACGCATTTTTTTTTTACTGTAAATTACAGGTGATAGTAGGGGTGCGTATTATAAATAGGTTTAAACTAAAATATTTTTTCGTTATTGATTTATAATAAATACGTCTTGTTTTAAAATAAGAATGATATTATCCTAATTTTCATTTTAAATCCAACAATAATAATTGTAACATTTTTTGTCAATAAATTTATGTTTGTTGGTAACCGCATTTTTTATTTGGCGAGAAAATAAAAAATCTTTAAAAAGGCCAATTTCGAAGAAAAGAGGATATCAAGTTAAGAATTTATTGAAATTTTAATTTTCATCTTCATCATCATCATCATCATCATCACTTTCTATTATAGAATCAATATCTAAATTGTCATTAAACAAATTTCGATTTTATTCTTAATGTCAAGGTCGACAAAATGTCTTTTGACAAAATTTATAAATGCGTATTATACATAGGGATAGATATATTTCTTATTTTTCGATCATTTGTTGGGATACGTATTATTAATGAGTGTGTATTATTTTCAAGATATTACGGTATTTGCTTAGTTTTTGAATGGCTTTTTCTCTATCGATTGTGTATTCGGATTTCAGTGTCACATTTTCTGTCGTCTGTTAAAACACTTCCCAGGTGGTTACATTTGTATAAATCTGAAAGCAAAAAATAAAATAATGATTGACAAAAAAAGATAATAGTTCTGGAATCTCATCAGGACTTCTGTGACATTACGTAGCAATACGTATACATCCATGTTTATTATAAATGCATAGCTATGCAACCATTTTAAAATCCCTGTCAGTGGACCATTTATTTTATTTACGTGTACCTTCTTCTTTATGTGCTCTGTCCCTTCAGGACGTAGGCGATCATGGTTTTCCACAACTTCCTATCTCTTGAAGCGCTTAATAAACTTTGTCTTTCTGTTATTTCTCCTAAACATTGTTCCGCCATCCATTTACTCCGGAGCACTAATTATGTTATTGTTGAAGCTTGGATAAGCATGGAATAATAATAATACAATACAAAATGTACGTAAACCAAATGTATTGAAACAAGGAAAAGGTACACAATATTTACAGTTAGTTTTGGTATATTCTTGGGAAGACTGTTCCTGTAGAATGGGTTGACTTAATCGCAGTCGGGCCGAGTCTCTGGATTGGATCTCTTGTTACTTCCCTCGTCTTCCCGGTACCAACCCATATTTATATGGTCGGTACTCCAACTATGTAAATTAGGTGGATCGTACCACAACACCCCCCTCCCAAGCCTTGGAATCCCTTTTGGATTTCAAATTGGCTTCCTATATGGGTTGATGATTATGGCTATTTCTTTGTAGATCCATTTGCCTAATTTTAATATTTTTTTCCGTTTTGGATTCACGTCCAATGGGTCCGTGAACTTCCGTTTCCTACCGGATCTTCTTGGTTCAGGAGTATTCTGTGGAGGTTCTACTTGAAACATATCATACATTACATCAATGGGATCTTCCTCCTCATCCAGTATACTCTCTTCATGCTCTATACCGTAATCTTTTTTAAGTTGGTTTTGGTGCCTTTTATGAGTATTCTTCGGCCCTTTAATTATGTAAATCAGGTCACCGATTCTCTTGTCCACTATGCCTCGTTCCCAGAACTCACCGTTGTTTTTATAGCACTTGAAAAACACCTTCTCTCCGGGAGTATCTTTTTCTCGCTGTATACATGGTATTTTTTACTCTATTTTTTCCTGGCAAAAGCTTGTCAAACACTGACTTAACTTTCCTAGCGAACATTAGTTCAGCTGGTGCCATGTTTGAGTGTGTTCTCTGGTTTGGCGTGATTCTGTATACTTGTAAGTATTGCTGAAGCGCCTTTTTAATTTTATGTCTTGCTTTATAAAATATTGTTGAGCAACCAAACAAAAAAACAATAAACGAATTTTTTTTTTACAAGTTCGTTACATTTCAAAATCGACACGTTGTATTTGTGCTCCTTTTAATTCTATGCATGTTTTTTGTAGACGGTCAGCTTCTTTTTTTTTTTTAATTCGCCGTTATTCGTTTACGCCACCTTCCAGATTTTTCTGAGTGAACGTTCCTTTATGCTTAGTCGTCCTTTAACGAGTTTTAACTGTCCAGAACTTCAGAATACTTTTCCGTTCTATTAGATGTTGGACTTTTAATTAATAATTTTTTTTTCTTCCGCCTGGGTTCTTCAAATTGTTGAAACTATCAATTATCAATTCTTTTTTTTTTCGTAAAGTTCTTTATACCTCGTCGCCATTGTTGAAGCTTGGATAAGCATGGAATAATAATAATACAACACAAAATGTACGTAAACAAAATGTATTGAAACAAGGAAAAGGTACACAATATTTACAGTTAGTTTTGATATATTCTTGGGCCGAGTCTCTGGATTGGATCTCTTGTTACTTCCCTCGTCTTCCCGGTACCAACCCATATTTATATGGTCGGTACTCCAACTATGTAAATTAGGTGGATCGTACCACAACAGTTATGCGTTGTCTTCCCCTGTCCCTCTTGCCCTTTAACTTCCCCGTGAGTATCAGATTTGCCAAGCCCTCCTTCTACATTATATGCCATAGACACCTCAATTGTCTCTTCCGGATGTTAAGTATTAGTTTCTTTTTTATTTCCATTTTCTCCCAATCTTCGTCGTTACTCACATATTCTGTCCACGGTATCCTCAGCATCCTTCTGTAGAATCAGATTTCTGTTGTTTCAAGTCTCGTCTTCATCTTTGAGCACGCACTGCCATACAGGAGGACAGATATTACATAGCAGTTTAGTACTAGTTGGATGTATAAACCAATTTTTCATATCTTTGCAATCGTATATAGCAGTTATATCAAATCCAGGGGAGATAAATACACTACAAGCACTTTTGGTGAATACACGTCTATGTATATTCCGGTTGGATACTTTGTGTAGGAGTTTAAGAAAACTGTAATGAAAAGTTCAATATTAAAATTAGCTTTTACATAATAAACCTATCAATATCTCTACATTGTTTTTAATGTTGGTATTCTGCCCAGGTTGAAAATGCTTTCGGATTTCATTATCATGTGGTATCCTTTAAGAAGAGCAAATAAATATTTACGTAAAATAATATTTGAAACTGTATTATAGAAATAAGAAGAATGCATGAAAAATTTTCTAACAAAGTGTCATATAATAGTAATTACAATAGAATGGTTCGAAACCAATGAAAACATTAAAGGTTATTTTTTTAAGACTGATTCAGTTTTTACGGCTTATCAACCCATTGCAGGTCATTTAAAGCCAGAAAATATTTTTTTAGATTGTAAGAATTTTTAAATTGTAAGAGTTTTTGAGGATAATAATGATTTAGTGATAAAAGTTTTACTACTTAACCCATAGCTGGTGGGAGAAAAGATGAATTCATACCTTTGCCGACGTTATTTGCACGCGTAAGTGACTATAAGGAACCCAAGTAGAATTGGAACTCGGCTCTCCGATAAACTATTTCGAGTTATTATCCATTACACCATCCGTACACCCAAGCTTACAGCACCTGGTATTCCCAAGCTGACTAGGCTTGACGTTGCTTAACTTCGGTGACCGTATGGGAACCGGTGTTTTAGTTAAGTTTTAGTCAAGTAATACATGTATAGGTAATGGCCTGTTTTGTAGGTAAGGTAGCGGTGTTTCTCATCGGCGACTTTGATCAGGGTTCGAGGTCAATGTGCAATGCAGAAAAAAAAGTTACTGTTTGAATGATTGGCATAAGTTTTTCAACTTTTCTTTTATTTCTTATGATGGCCTAAGTTCAACTTAGTAAATATCTGTTGATAATGTATATGGATCCGTTTTTCCTCACCAAAATATACATAATTTTAAGTCCAACAACAGATTTTAGATCATATATTCAGAGAGGGTGTTTCTTCAGGATTTATTTCTTTACCAGCTTCTATCACCTGCATCAAAAAAACTATTTGACTCCTTTTCCAGGAATTCTTTCTTCTCCGAACTCACTGTCGCTGCATAAAATTTCTCCGTAATTTCATCTCGCGAGTTAGTTATTTTATTTACATTATTTACACACACAGTCCTGATTTTTGTTGTTTTTATCACAACGTTTCGGTCGTTGCACTCTCCAGCACTCTCCATTTATTTAATCTATTGGGATGGCGGGAAAAAACGACATCTAGGCTTCAACAGCAGCAGAAGCCAAAGTCAAAAGTGAAGCCTCGATGAGTGCAGTTAAACATGACAAGCAGCAGTTTTAGGGCTCTAAGTTCACGGGACAGTTGTCTAGTGGCTTAAAGATTTGGTTCGTGAATTTAGGGACATGTTGATTGCAGACGCAGAAAGGAAAACTACAGGAACTTCTACAGAAGGTAATAAAAGAAAGCTAGAAGAAAGGACTAAACAACATTTTTTTTAAGAAGAAAGAATGTCAATAAAAAGACGAGCCCAATCTGCGAACTACAAATTAGAAATGCCAGAATCAAGAAAGTACAAAATTTAAATATCCAGGAAGTGTTTTAGCAAAGAACGGAAAATGCGAGTGAGGAAGTAGGGGTGAAAACAATGGCGATAATGAGAAATCAAAAATAATGCAACTTTTGGAATTATCGAGAAAACCCCTGACGCCGACAGACCCACCCCAGTTTGTTGCGGCGTCAATAAAAGCAGGACCCCAGTCGACAGAAATCAGTTGGAGTTGGAGTGGAGTTGCAGCTGGACCGCGGGCAGGGATAGAGCCTGAACGCGGCCATCAGGCCCGCTTCACCCGCCCCTTTGCGGGCAAGAGAATCCTCAGACAAGAAATCCTTCCAGCCCAAGTCGAAGACAGAAGAGTTCAGCCCCGGACGGCAGCGAGAAGAGATCACCTCGGACGACAGAGAGTTGCGGCTGAGTTGCGGCAAGAGATCCTTCCAGCCCAAGTCGAAGACAAGAGAACTTCCAGCCCAAGTCGAAGACAAGAGAACTTCCAGCCTAAGTCGACGAAGAAGAAGAAATACAACTCAAGTCGAAGAGAAGAATCAACTGCGAATGATCGATAGAAATTAGCCCCAGTGTCGAACCAAACCACACTCCGACATACACAATTCTAAAGAGTAGGCAATTCGAAATCTTTAGGTTGTGTGATAGAAGCTTGGTGCCATAGTCCACAGAGCGGGTTGGGAAATGAGAACAATTTTGTTTTTATGTAACGGACATTAAGATATAAAAGGTTGTTACCCATTTTTTCATCAGCAATCTTTTTTGTCTCGTGAGTTTATTTTCTCTTTTATTTGTGTTTTGCCACCCCGTCGGACTCAACTTGTATCGGCCCCAATCCCTGCTGGTCCCGTCTGTCTAAGATCTAAACACAGCATGGGTAGACAGACCGAGATCGGTACAGTTGCTTTTTAGTGACCAGGTATTGGAAGCGAGTCGGGAAAAGGCGAGGCTGGTGATCATCTGACCAAGGGGTTGGAGCGGCACGCTTGGACCCAGGAGGAGCGACCAGGAGGAGCGACGTCACCGTTGGCGCCGTAACCAAAGGATCCGACCCTGGGCCAGGTGTGCAACCGTCGTCAAGTGGTGCTGTGACCAACGGATCAACCTGAGACAACCACGTCACATATGGTGCCGTGGTGACCGAGGGATTTCAACCCTGAGAAGACCACGATCGACCGCCGTTGCTGAAAATTCAGACAGAACTCAGAACGACCCGGGACCAAAAGGAAAAGAAAGAACAGAATCGTCTGTAAGGTAGGACACCTTGTTTTGTTTCCCAACCTCGATTGTTGCTGTATAGACTGTCTTTCTCTGTAGACATGTCAGATTATGATTCGGATAGAGCAGTGGGGGTGAAGAAGAAGTAGGGCGGGGTTGTCAGTGGATTTAAGGAAGCTGTTGGGTGGACCGAGGGTCCCAGTATTTGATGGCAGCGGGAAGGAGTTTAAAACTGGCTGGCAATCCTCGAGAAGAGCCGAACCATCTACAAGCTCTCGGACCAAGAAACCCTGTATTTGGCATACGATGCCACAAAGGGAAAAGCGTCTGAGTTCGTGAGGGGCTCTTGGAGAACCAACCTGCTTGGCTTGGGAAGAAATAAAAAGACTACTGACCAAAGAATTCGCCGACGAAGGTACGGCCATAGAGACCATGAGGGCCCTTTTAAAACTAACACAGCTGCGGGATGAAACCCCGGGAGAATTGGGGGCCCTGAGGAAGCTATCGTCATTGGCATTCCCCGAAGTGGTCAGGGATAATGCGGTTATGCAGGCTCAACTGGCGGACCTGTATGTAGAGGCGCTGAGCGACGAGCGTGTTCGTCACGACGTATTGAAAGAAGGACCGCTCAGACTGTCGGCAGCGATAGAGCTGGCCAGGGAGAGCCAGGGGGGTGGGATAAAGTGAAGAGGTGGGAAGAAGCAGATACCAAGTCAGGAGGCTGGAAGAAGGGGGTAGGCGGAAGAACCGTGTGTGGAATCAGAGGGTTAAGGAAGAGGTGGATCGGGCAGAATTATGGGAGGAGGACCCCAATAGAAGGGCATGGTCGACCAGGCATGGCTTTTATAAGCCCACGCCGGGTCGATACGGGCTGGTCTGCTGGACCTGTGGGTACGAGGACCACAGGGCGGCGGAATGTCCGACGAAGTGGGGTTGCCCCAGACTTCAATCAGGACAGATGCACCAGGTGTGGTAAGAAAGGACACCTGGCCAAGTGGTGCGGGCTGAGGAATGGTGCCCCACCGATATTAACAAAGAAGGCTGAGCCCAAGAGACCGGCCCAGGGAAAAGCCAAGGGCCACCCCAGAATTAAGAGGGAGGGTGGCCCAGTTAAAAAGGAGAGAAATAAAAAATTGGACCAGTGGGTGGGCGAACCGCTTGAATAGAGGACAGGTTCCCCTGAGGATAGACACAAGGCCAACCCAGTTAAAAAGGGAAAGAGCAAAATGTTGGACATGTGGTCGGGCGGGCCACTTTGCGGCAAGCTGTCCAGCAAGAAGGTGCTGGTTTTGCAGGAGGCCAGGACACCTGAAAAGAAACTGTATTCTTAGAAACGGCCATGGGAGACCGGGAGAGGTCCGGCCGGGGTCGCCCAGGTGCAGGGGCGCAGAACTCCACCTCATAAAAAAAAAATGAAGGTGATTTATTACTACCGGCGCCTATGGCTGGGGTTAACCCAAAGGTGGGGACCCAGGAAGAAGAAAAGCTCAGGTGTTCTCTTCGCTAACGCAAGAGAGAGAACTATCCTGTAGAGCAGAGATAGGTGGTAGAGAGATGAGGGCTTTGGTGTCACCTGGGACTGTTTCAGTTCAGAGTGATGCCATTCGGTTTAGCTAATGCCCCGGGAGTCTTCCAACAACTAATGTCAATAGTGTTAGGAGGATACGAGAGCTTTGCCATGGCGTATTTAGACGATATCTTGATATTTTCGGAGACAGTGGAACAACACTTTTTTCATTTAAGACAGGTGTTGGGAAGGTTGAGGAAACACGGATTAAAATTGAAATTGTCAAAGTGTCAGTTTCTGAGGGAAGAAACTAGGTATTTAGGCTTCGTCATAAACGGAGACGGTATTAAACCCGACATGGATAAGGTAAAGGTCATAAGGGAAATGCCAGAGCCTAAGACAGTGAGGCAGGTAAGAGGTTTTATAGGAGCTATAGGCTACTACCGGCGCTTCGTCCCGGCATTTTCAAGAATTGCCATACCGCTAGTGGCCCTGACGAAGAAATACGCTAGGTTCAAATGGACAGAGGACTGTCAACGAGCATTTGATTCGCTAAAGGAACAGTTGACAACCGTTCCACTGCTGACGTATCCGGACCTCAGCAAGCCCATGATATTATACACGGATGCCAGTGAGCAGTGTGTAGGAGCAGTACTTACCCAGCCGTGTCCTGATAAGGAAGGACCAGTGCCAGGCATACCAGAGGAAGTACCGATATACTTCCTCTCCCATAAGCTCTCAGAGACACAACAGAGGTGGCCAGTAATAGAGAGGGAAGCATATGCTATCATGTATGCTCTCCAAAAACTGGACTACTATTTAAATGGTGCGGTCTTCACTATAAAGACAGACCACAAGCCTCTGCAGTACCTATTGCAGGCAGAGTGGACAAATAATAAGAAAATTCAACAGTGGGCACTTAAGTTAAGTGGCTACCACTGTAAAGATAGAGTATTTGGCAGGAAAGGAAAACACGTGCGCAGATTTACTCTCAAGAATACCGAAACAACTGGAAGAAAGATCTGTAAGGGTAGAACAGGGAGTAGATGATAAAGCCTATAGAATAGGAGTAATTAACTCTAATAAGCTAAAAGATCGCCCTATATTAGAATCGGACGAAGAAGGGACGCCCAGATAATAACCGATCCCTACTGGACAGAAGGAATTGAAAAGGAGCAAGCAGACAGTGAAATAGCTGCTCTGAGAGAGAAGGTAAAGGCAGGAGAGACCACCAAGTATGCCATAATAGAGGAAAGGCTGTATTATCTCTCAGGAAGGGATGAAGAAGTCAAACCCAAGTTGTATGTGCCCAAAAGTTTAAGACCAGAGATATTGGAACAGTGCCACGAAAGGTTGGGTCACATGGGAATTGATAGGACATGTGATCTCATAGGAAGAAAGTACTATTGGCCCAAACTGTACGGAGAAGTCACTAACTATGTTCGAAGTTGTGTAGTGTGCCAGTCGCAGAGCAGAAGGCAGGAAATGGCACCCTTGGAGGAGACAGACGTACCAAACTTCCCCTTCGAGAAAGTGAGTATGGATGTATCAGGACCATATGGGGAAACTGCACAAGGAAACAACTATATAGTGAGTTTTGTCGATTGGCTAACAAATTGGCCTGAAGCATTTGCAGTACCAGACAAGAAGGCCAGAACTGTGGCCGGGTTGATAATAAGTGAAATCTTCCCTAGGTATGGTGCCCTGTGCAATTGGTAACAGATAATGGCACGGAGAATGTGAACAGCATCATGAGAGAAGTTTTGACAGGTTTGAATGTAGAGCACATAAAAACATCCCCATATCACCCCCCAGGGAAATGCTAAAGTGGAAAGGTTTCATAGAACCTTGGGAGATGTATTGGCCAAGTTGGTCAGAGAAAACATTGGAAATTGGGACTTGTATTTGACGCAGGCTCTGGCGGCCGTGAGGTTTACGATAAACGAAACCTCCAGATTTTCTCCTTATTTTTTGTTGTTTGGCAGAGACGTGGTCCTGCCTGTAGATAACCTACTGAAGCCCCGAAGAAGGTATATGGGAGAAGATCATCATCAACTATTGCTGGAACAGCAACATAAGATATTCGTACAGGCCAGAAGAAGAATAAAGAGGGCCCAGAAGAAAAGAAATGAGAGGGTGAATGCTGAAAGAAAGGTGGTAGAATTGAAGGTTGGAGACCCTGTCTACTATAAAATCCACCAGAGAGAAGGAAAACTGGACCAGAGATGGGAACCGTACTACCGGATAGTGGAGCAGACGGGCCCAGTATCATATGTAATATGGGATCAAGTGGCAGGACGAGCGAGGAGGGTTCATGCCAATGATCTGAAGAGGGCTGAAATAGCTAACCTGGAAATGAGCGAGCCGAGGCCTAAGAAGACAAGGAAAAGGAAGGTAACTCTGGTTGAACCGGAAGGAATGGAGACGGAGGAAGACTCCGAAGAAGATGAGGAGATAGGTCGACTTGACCAGATAAACGAAGCAGTCCGAGTGACGGAGTTGGAACCCTCAGCGGGGATTAGCGGTGTTCAGTCGTCGGCTGAATCAGTGCAGAGAAGAACCCGTGAGATCGCCAACACACCCCCATGTCCGAAGAAAAGGAAGAAAAAGACGAAGAGGTCCAATCAAGCAGTCGAAGGCTCTAAAAAGAGGCACCCTGAACAGGACGAAGGGCCCAGCGAGTGGGAGGAGGAGGATCGAATACCCCTTTCCCAGCTTAAGGAAAGGATAAGGAACAGGAGAAGTTTAGACATAAAGTCGAGAGGTATTGAAGACATTCAAGGTGAAGACTCTAAACAGAAAGAAGAATCAGGGGATGAAGAAGAGGACAAAAAACCTCCTGGACGGGAGTTAAACACAGAAAGAAGGTTAGAGGTTGAACAGGAATCACCTCGGAAGATGAGATCAGGGTGGGAGAAGAACCCCAAATCTCAGTAGAACAAAAGGGCTGTGCAGAATAGAAGCATTTAGTGTCGACAGATAACGACACTGGCTCATCCAAAATCCTATTGGCTGACTATGGTAGATGTGAGTGGAGGGATGGAGTCGCGGGCTGCACCTCACAAGGGACGGAAGAAGATCATTGGCATTATTGATTGGCCACCAGTGGTGTCATGAAGTACGACCTTTAGCGTGGGCGCCACGCACACCTGACCGGACCATTCTGTCTGCTAGAGGTTAGTTAGGGGAGGGAGGAGCCGAACTAAGAGAAAAGTTATGAAATGATTGAGTGATGAGTCGAGCGAGACTAAGTAGTTGTGAAGAATAACAACAAGAGAATTTGTTACCTTTCAGGAATGATAGCTAGGTACAAGGTGGAAGCAGACTACATAGCATTAAATTCGGGGAGAACGAAATTTATGTTGCTATCAGCTGAAGAAGCTAGAAGGTGTAGAGATGATACCCTGGGGACTTGTACCTCGTTGAGCCCTATCTATAAAACTGGTAACCGCAGAATGTGCATATTAGAATTGTTTGAAGGGAAGGGGGAAGGAATCAAAAGAATCTGCCAAGTAGAGGTATTAACAAACTCAGCATTACCACAAGCTATCAGTGTTTCAGACGGGTGTGGGCAGTAGCCACACAGAAACATATCAGCCTGTCTAGGGTATGTGGGGAGAGTCCACAAGGACATTAAGAATAAGGCCACCGTTATCCCTGGTGACGCTACCCATGGGATGTTCGGCGGTTGGGGTGTCCATCTCCTTGCCCCCTATTACCAGATGGAAGAAAGGTATGAAGAAAAGATTCACTCATAGAGATGATTGGTAGAGGCTTAGTCAATTGTACAGAATTATGGGAGCCGATAGTGAAGAGATTCTCTAATGTCACCTTAAATAAGATGCCAGTATTAATGAAGCCAATAGAAAAGATCGATATGGATCATTTAAGGGATAAGTTAAGTGCGTTGGGAGACGAAGGTGTAGCTTGGGAAGACGATGAGCAGATCGCGATAAGTTGGTCAATAGTGATGGGTACATTCCTAGTTATAGCCATCGGGGGTGTAATAATATGGAAGATTAAGAGTAAGAGAAGATTGGCGAACGACAGTCTAGTGAGCATGCAGCAACTCGAGAGGGAGATGCCGAGCGGTGTTCCTTACTCAGACAGGACTGGCGAAGAAATTGCTGAAAGACCAATGGAGGTGGCTGGCGTGAGACCACCACGTGCGGCGGAAAAACCTCCCACGGCAGAGAGGAAAAACATTGACCAAGAAGAACAAACCCTAGTGAACACATCTGCACCTACAAACACACGCACACATTACCTTACATGTAAAACAAAAGAAAATGAAAAGAACATTTCATTGCATGTAGAACAGAAGAAAATGAAAAGAACATTTCGTTGCATGTAGAACAGAAGAAAATGAAAAGAACATTACATTGCATGTAGAACAAAAGAAAATGAAAAGAACATTACATTGCATGTAGAACAAAAGAAAATGAAAGGAACATTTCATTGCATGTAGAACAGAAGAAAATGAAAAGAACATTTCATTGCATGTAGAACAGAAGAAAATGAAAAGAACATTTCATTGCATGTAGAACAGAAGAAAATGTAAAGAACATTACATTGCATGTAGAACAAAAGAAAATGAAACGAACATTTCATTGCATGTAGAACAAAAGAAAATGAAAAGAACATTTCATTGCATGTAGAACAAAAGAAAATGGAAAGAACATTACCCTTGCATGTTAGAAAGTAGAATAGAATTGCATGAGACAAATGCATGGTGCATGTTAAATGATGTACTTGGGTTTAGGTGTCATTTACGGGTAAATGACAAATCGGTTAGGGGAGGATTGTGGCACCTTGCATTATTAGAAATATTCATAGAAATATGATTTAATTTTTTACTCGGTTTACTAAACAGGTTGTTGATTTTTTTTAAAACGGAAAATAATTGAGTTGAAAATAATTCACTAAGATTGTACTTGGACGATCCTAAGGGAAGAAGAAGGAAGGGAAAAGAGAGAGGTCGAGAAATAAAAAAAAAGCGGTCATTAAAAAAAAACACGAGTCAGAAAGATATCTTAGCTAGCATGTTGACCGATTTTTTAAAGACAATTGGAAGAATAGAATTAGAAATAATAAAAAAGAAAGAAAGGAAAAGACATGATATCAAAACGGGCCGCTTGATGAAAACCAGATATCGGTCAAAGCATCTAGCCTACTTTTGCGTAGAAAGACACCTTATCAATTTGGATAAAGGGAAATTTTGGGAACAATGAAAACGAAATCTTAATCAGAGAAAAAGTGCTTTTTGAGTTGAGGGGAGTGACCGGTGGAACGGTATACAGATTCTGGCCTGTTAAAATTAGAACCCCACATTGACGAGGGAAAGATGTTTTCAATTCAGATAAATTAAGATTTTCTGACTGCCGGGTCTGACAAAAAACAAGGTGAAAAAAAAAACGATTGTCTCAGATCACAGATGGCGACAATATTCTTTCCTGAAGTCACAACTAATTAGCGGCAGGCTGGTTGACAGAGCCCAGGTGAGAGAAAGCCAAGATTGTCATTTTTTTCGTACGTGCAGAAGGGGCAAAATTGGATTTTGTTTTTTTAAAAACAAGAACGATGTAACCACGCCCGAAAGGAGGAGAAAGGATGCTCGATCAATAACAATTGGTTGGAAACGGTCACGTGATCTGCAGAAAAGAAGAGAAAGAAATGCCCGATCAGGAACCATTGGTCGAAAACGGTCACCTGACATACGAGAGACTAAGAGAGATGGGTGTGCACCTCCCACAAAAGGCACTGTGAGGAAGTAGGGGTGAAAACAATGGCGATAATGAGAAATCAAAAATAATGCGACTTTTGGAATTATCGAGAAAACCCTGACGCCGACAGACCCACCCCAGTTTGTTGCGGCGTCAATAAAAGCAGGACCCCAGTCGACAGAAATCAGTTGGAGTTGGAGTGGAGTTGCAGCTGGACCGCGGGCAGGGATAGAGCCTGAACGCGGCCATCAGGCCCGATTCACTCGCCCCTTTGCGGGCAAGAGAATCCTCAGACAAGAAATCCTTCCAGCCCAAGTCGAAGACAGAAGTTCAGCCCCGGACGGCAGCGAGAAGAGATCACCTCGGACGACAGAGAGTTGCGGCTGAGTTGCGGCAAGAGATCCTTCCAGCCCAAGTCGAAGACAAGAGAACTTCAGCCCAAGTCGAAGACAAGAGAACTTCCAGCCTAAGTCGAAGAAGAAGAAGAAATACAACTCAAGTCGAAGAGAAGAATCAACTGCGAATGATCGATAGAAATTAGCCCCAGTGTCGAACCAAACCACACTCCGACATACACAATTCTAAAGAGTAGGCAATTCGAAATCTTTAGGTTGTGTGATAGAAGCTTGTGCCATAGTCCACAGAGCGGGTTGGGAAATGAGAACAATTTTTTTTTTATGTAACGGACATTAAGATATAAAGGTTGTTACCCATTTTTTTCATCAGCAATCTTTTTTTGTCTCGTGAGTTTATTTTCTTTTATTTGTGTTTTGCCACCCCCGTCGGACTCAACTTGTATCGGCCCCAATCCTGCTGGTCCCGTCTGTCTAAGATCTAAACACAGCGTGGGTAGACAGACCGGAGATCGGTACAGTTGCTTTAGTGACCAGGTATTGGAAGCGAGTCGGGAAAGGCGAGGCTGGTGATCATCTGACCAAGGGGTTGGAGCGGCACGCTTGGACCCAGGAGGAGCGACCAGGAGGAGCGACGTCACCGTTGGCGCCGTAACCAAAGGATCCGACCCTGGGCCAGGTGTGCAACCGTCACACTTATACTGAACATAAGAGACAGCTGAAATTTCTAGGGAACATAACGAGGAAAGAGAGCTTAGAAAATTTGACACTGACAAGACATATTGAAATCAAGAGGAACAGGTGAAGGCAGCGCATAACATGCCTAACGAGATTGTGTAAATCGTTAACAGATCAGGGACTAGGAGAAAAAACGAAAAGATAATATTTACTAAGAGCTGACAGGAAGTTGTTGAGAATCATAATCGCTTGCGTCCTGGAGGGCATGGCACATAGAAGAAGAAGTAATTTTTAGTTCAATCCCTAGGTCATGCAGTTTATACTCAGTGGAAACAGGACGCACAATAACTAAGTAGTACTAAATAAGTACTAAATAAGATAATCCCTATACATAGGCAGCGGAATGACAACGATGATCTACTCCTGTAGATTAAATAAAGAGTCCAGTTCGAAATATCCTGGAGGTTACCTGCATCAACAAGCACCTGGTGAAGGCCAGAGTGTAAAATGACCGAAACGTTGTGATAAAAACAACAAAAATGAGGATAATAGTCTGCATGTAAATAAGATAAATAATGATAACTCCTAATCCAAGAAATTCAGAGATAAACTAGTTCTTTTTATTTTAAACCCTGATTACATAATGTATTCTTTCTCCTCTAATAATCTTCTATTTCTGATGACGGATTGCGTTCAGTTTAATAAATATCTATAGAAAACTGTGGACGAATTTTTATTTTCTCACCCAAAGATCTCTGGTAAAACATTTCGTAAAAAAAGAGTGATTAGATCATATGTTCAAAGTTTATGAAAAAAAAAACCTTGACCATCATCAGTACGTGATGTATTTTTATTTACTGAATCTATATCTAAAAATCTGACTTCCGTCATCCATCCGTCCATCACATCCTCTAAAATAGCCATACATTGACTGATTTGACGAAGAAGTGGAAACAGGTAAGCGGTTACAAGGTACAGTTGGTTTACTAGGGTGCGTTTTACCAGGGTACAATGAATTCCATTAATTTTTTGGAAAAATTAAGTTTTATTATTTAACATACAAAATGCTCCCACTATTTATTATTATTTATACTTATTTAATAAAAATGCAATATATACAAAATATTTGCATAGCATCTCATTAAGTTTTCATATACAATAATCCACTTTCCAGTTCACTCTGTGTTTGCTAGAACTATAAACACAAAACGAGGCTAAACGCTTCAAAAAGTTGGAATCTGGCTCCAGAAAGAATGGACAGTTGTATGTTGCATGCTCAAGAGTAAAATATTTATATATTAAATAAGGATTTATTCTTCTTCGCTGTTAAAAAGAATAAAGAAAAACAAAAAATTTTCTTAAAAAATATTGTTTAGCATGAAGTCCTATATAATTAAATTAAATTAAAGAAATTATTAAGCGGCGAAATAGGGTTTTTGACAAAGTATTTTTCCAATTAAATCAGCTTATTAAAATTTCATAGATTGGTTTGCGAAGTTGAACGAGACGTAGAGTTCGTAAATCGTGACAAAAAAAAATTGTTAGCGATAACTTCAACAATACTAAATACTGTAAAGATTGCAATAAAATTCTAGTGAGAGAAAATTACTTAAAATGTACGCAAGCGGTTTTTATGATCACTCCTTTAACACCGCTATGACAAAACCGAAATGAATGAAAAACTCCATATAAAACTGGTTCCAAAAAACTGGATTTTTATTTCCCATTTGGAAAATCTTATAAGAAGAGTTACTACTGTCCAACACACAAATACACTTATACTTGAGTGTGTTAGTGAGTATTAAGTGAGTGAGTGTGTATACGTGAGAGAGAAGGCTAAATCTAAACTAAATGTGAGAGCGACATGGGGTTGTGAGCAATTTGATATGTATGCGTTCGCATACGTATAGATGTATAATGTGAACTCGTTTGCGTCAGTGAGCGTGTGTAGAACAGATGAAGACATGCAAATCGAATAAGGTTAATAAGTGCAAAATATGTCAGGGTGAAGCTAATAAAAACTATTTCCTACAATAGCTGATAATATTAACGTTATTCATAATGACAAAAAACTTCATGAATTTTGGATAGTTTCTCCATCAGTTTTGATCCATGTCAGTCAATTTTAATAAAACATGTTCCAGCATCTGTTTTAAGTCAAACAAAAATACAAATTTGAATGTCACGGGACTGATTAGTTCATCGAGCAGTCACAGGTAACGTTGCATTTAATAGTAGTTGAATATAAGTTTCTAACAGTCGATGATGCTGTAGCAATAAGAGAGATGGATAATTTAATGGATCAGAGGTGTATTATTGAAGTAAATTGTTATTGAGTGACTTCCGTTGGTCCGGAAAACGGAAAAACGGTGTTATACCTCTATATCTTTATATATATATATATATATATATATATATATATATATATATATATATAGTAAAATGACGTTGAAATGCAACTGATACCTCTATATCTTTTATATATATAGATATATAGATATATATAGATATATATAGATTATATATAGATTATATATATATAGATTACTGTAGTTCTGCCAACAGCAAGCAAAATATTTATCCTCCCGATGATGGCCATTTCGGTCGAAACTAGTCGAGGAATCTAAATGGAATAATAATAAAAAAAATGAAAGAATATTAATCTACAACCCAGTGTGTCTAATGATTGCAATTTTTAATTTTTATTTTCTTATTGTTCAATATATATATATATATATATATATATATATATATATATATATATATATATATATATATAAAAATGAAGTTGAAAATGTAACTGGAACCTTTAAGAATATTTGTTTAGAATGATTTTAACGGTTTCACAGTTCTATAATTTCCAAAATTTTAATTGAGATTTATAGAAGTGTGGCTATGTCATGATGTCTCGCATATATATATATATATGTGTGTGTGTGTGTGTGTGTGTGTGTGTCTGAGTGAGAGAGAGAGAGAAAGAGAGAGAGGAAGGAGGTGTGGAACAATTTTGGGACAGGCGTCTTGTCATTTTCCAAAAATTCTAATGTTTGGTCATTTTGGTGAAATTTTGTCAAGTCAGTCAGACCAAGGACTCCCACGTATGCCATAATTCTCGGGTAGGACTATGCGATTATGCGCTCAAGTGCCAGAGTGGTTAGAGCGTTCTTTTCCGACCATGATGTCCGGGTTCAAATCTCGCCATTGTCAATTTGTGTGGAAGATGCCTTCTTGATTTTATCGGCCTGTGGCACATTTGGAAAGTTCCTGAAAACCGTCTGTGAACGTACACCTTGAAACACTGCATGGTATTGCGTCGAGAATGTAATTAACATATCCGTCGTTGCGGAATCCAAAATGCGTGCATTTATTTGTTTTAAAATTTCTTTCTTTAGCACTAATTATTTGGTCCGTCAGTTCGACATCTAAAAATTATTTGATTCTTTTTTTTTTTTATTGGAATTCTTTCATTTCATCTTTACATTCGTTCTCTGTACAGGAATAAATTCGTTTCGGAAATTAATCCTTTTTATTTTCAATCCTAATTGCATAACGCAGTCTTTCGACTCTAATTTTCTTCTATTTTTATGATAGACTTAATAAATATCTATAGATAGTTGTGTCTGAATTCTTCTCTTCTCACTAAATTATCCATATTCATACATTTGGTTCAACGAGAGAGTGATTAGATTAATGTGCCCAAGGTTTATGAAACTAACCCTGGCCTTCATCAGGACATAATAAATTTTTATTTACTTCCACTTTTAAGTTTGAGAGAAATTTGCTCAAAATATACTTCGTTATGGCAAACCACAATAAGTGGAAAACTTCAAATAAAACTGATTCTAAAGAAATGGATTTGTATTTTCCACGAGAAAAAATTGAAAAGAGGGAATTGGCTAATGCGCTCAAAGAGTATGCTTCTCCGTGTTTTGTTTGTTTTACACTTTCTTTCTTTTTTTCACTAATTATTCGGTTCTTCAATTCTATCACCTGCATCAAAAAAATTATTTGACTTTTTTCTTGGATTTTTTTTTTTCAGCTCATCTTCGAACTCGCTGTCGCTACAGGAATTTCTCCATAAATTCATTTCGGAACTTAATTCTTTTTATCTCAAATCATGGTTTCTGCCCAAATCTGAAAAGAAATTTTGAACAATATTCCAACTATTATGAACACTCTCTTTCTGGGAAATAATTTCATCTTAGTCTTTTGTTTTTTTATTTGTTTTTTGGTTAATTTGTTTTGTTTTGTTTGTTGTGTTTTGTTTGTTGTTTTTAAAAAATTCGATCTTGAAATGGAAACACATGACCATAAGCGCCAATGGATTTATCCAATCTTCTTGCAATTTGCAAATGCAATAAATACTGCTTTACGAGCCAGTGTTGTATTAAATCAAACCCACATTTTTTAGTTCATTTTTTTTTTTATTGATTGATTCGTTTTCTACGTTTTATTGATTAATTCGTGTCCCCCCCCCCATTGCAGGATATTTAAAGCCAGAACACATTTTTAGACTGTAAGATTTTTTTTTTATTTTTGAGATAATAATTGTTTTATGATATAAGTCTTAATAATTAACCCCTAACTGGACAGAGAACATGTGGATTCATACCTTTCTCAAGGGTATTTGCGCGTAAGTGAAACCCCACAGGAATTAGAACTCGGCTCTCCGATTAACAATTCCGGGACATTACCCATTACACCACGGGCACATCTAATCTTACAGCACCTGGTATTCCCAAGCGGTCACTCATCTAGGTACTGACCAGGTTCGACGTTGCTTAAATCTTAATTCCAATTCGACTTGACCAAATTAGGTATCACCAAATTAGTTCTCGTGTAACATGCTTTAACTGAGATTTTCGCTCTGGAACTGGTAATTCTGTCGTTCACATTTCATTCTGGAGAGTTCTGAGTCTGGATTAAATTATTAATACAAATTAATTCAATTAGATAATTAGATTTATCATTATATAGTGATATTAAAGAGATTTTTTCTGTAGTGGCCATAAGCGGAGAGAATCGATGTTTTGAAATGTTTCTAGTATATTCAGTTATAGATGAAATTAATTTTAGATAGATAGATAGATAGATAGATAGATAGATAGATAGATAGATAGATAGATAGGCAGTGATTCTCAGTTCAAACCATACAACTGTTCATCATCATCTTCAACAACTTGGAAAATTTCCTAAACTTGGAAATAGATAGATAGATAGATAGATAGATAGATAGATAGATAGATAGATAGATAGATAGATAGAATAGGCGGAGGATGGTACGAAAGGAAAATAGCGATAGCCCCGCCTCCATTTCATAGAAGTTACTTATTAGGAAAACAAACCCTGAAGGTAAATTATATCTAAATAATCACTACTGGACACAGACAATAGAACGCACATTCATATTTATGCGAATACTAATAATTATGCCATTCTTCTTATGCCGTATCTCTTAGATCATGACTCTCCATAACTTCCTATCCTTTGTAGCATTAAGTTATGTTTCTACTCTTATTATCCTCCCCTCCCAGTTTCAGTTCTGTCATTCATTCCCATATTTTCATTCTAACTACTTGCTGCTTCCCTCTGTCTCTTTACTTTAGTTTACCTTGTGAGTGTTAGTTTTTATAAGCCCTCTTTTCTATCAGGTCATCCCATAAGTTCTATCCGAATTTTAACTTTTTGTTAAAATGAACGAAATTTAAAGAGTATTTTATAATGTCTAATTGAGCTGAACATTATTTTTATGTTTAGATGCATTTAAACTGGTCAAATTTTATTTCAGAGAACAATAAAATTAAATTTTGTTTGATTAAAACCCTGCTAACATGGAATCATTTGAGGCACATAATGCTTTATGAGTTCAAGAAAGGAAACTCAGAAGCCGAAGCGGCTAGAAACATTCACATAAACTTATGGAGAGGAATGTGTGAATGAAAGAACTTGCAGAAGATGGTTTGCAAAATTCAGAGGTGGAGATTTCACCCTTGAAGATGAAGATCGAACCAGACGTCGAGTTGAGTTTGATGAAAAACTTCTTGAAGCAGCCCTTGATGAAAATCCTGCTTTATCAGTTGAGGAATTGGCAGTGATTCTCAGTTCAAACCATACAACTGTTCATCGTCATCTTCAACAACTTGGAAAATTTCCTAAACTTGGAAAATGGGTGCCTCATGAATTGTCTGAAAACAACCTCAAATCCCGAGTTGACATCTGCTCTTCTCCATTCTCGCCAACTTGTTTCACCTTTTTTGGATAGACTTGTGACTGGTGACGAAAAATGGATCTTTTATCGAAATGTTAAGCGTCGTAGACAGTGCCTTGGTAAAGGGGAAGGACCCCAGCCACAACCGAGAAGGGAACTTCATGGGCAAAAGTTTCTTCTTTCAATCTGGTGGGATCGCCAAGGAATAATCCACTTTGAATTCTTACCACCTAATGCAACAATTAATGCTCAAATATACTGTCAGCAATTAGAGCGTTTTAAGCAAGCTTTGGGGGAGAAAAGACCTGCTCTAGTCAATTGAAAAGAGGTGAGGTTTCATCAGGACAATGCGCGACCTCACACAGCAAGAATCACGTCACAAAAGATCGAAGAACTTGGTTGGGAGAAAATTCCTCATCCACCTTATGAGAATAAGGTGGATGAGGAATTTTCTTGCTCCTTCAGACTACCATTTGTTTCGTAGCTTACAGAATCATTTGGAAGAAACAGCTTTTGTAACACAGGAAGAGGTTCAAACTGACATTTGTGAGTTCTTCGAATCAAAGCCAAAAGAATTTAACAGTAATGGAATTAGTAAGCTTGTTAATAGATGGAAGGAAGTCATAGATAATCAGGGAAAATACATTGTTGATTGAATCTGTAATTAAATGTAACATTTTGTCACTTGTTTTCTTTATTCAAAATTCGAACAAAACTTATGGGATGATCTGATAATTTTGTATCCCAGAAAGTTCACCTTTTTCTGTTTTTTTTCCATTTTCCCTAAAACTTCCTTGTTGGTCATATGCTCTGTCCAAGATATTCTCATTATCCTTCTATAACACCCGAGGATTACCCTCATTACACCTGCAATGGAATGCACGACTAACTAACCAACTATCACTGTATAATGAATGCTCTTGCCAATGATTAAAATGCAGTTAAAGTTAAGTTAGATAAAAATTTTAAAAATACTACTTAACTGAATGATGGTAAAAATAACGTCCAATAACAACTGAAGAATAAATCGTTGTTTTCGGGTTCGAAATTATTGGAAAATTTCCCATCATCCAACTGCAACCTTTAATGTTAAAAATACGATTATTTATGAAGGTAATTGTTGAAGCTTGAATAAGCATGGAATAATAATAATACAACACAAAATGTACGTAACAAAATGTATTGAAATAATGAGAAAAGGTACACAATATTTACAGGTAGTTTTGGTATATTCTTGGGAAGACTGTTCCTGCAGAATGGGTTGACTAAGTCGCAGTCGGGCAGAGTCTCTGGATTCGATCTCTTAATCTTCCGTCGTCTTCCGGTACCAACCCATATTTATATGGTCGGTACTCCACTTATGTAAATTAGGTGTATCATACACAACAGTAATGATTAACGGACACCATATATTCGACATTTAATTGTTGTTGTTTTTTTATTCCGATGTTCTAACCACTGACAACAATTATTTTCCTTGCTTGTTTCTTGGCGTATACAGGGTGAGCAGAAACTCCCTATTTAAATTTAAGTTCTTAATAACTTTATTAATTATTGTTCGATTTTCATAAAAAAACATTTTTTTATTTTAAGCAGTATAATAATAGAAGGGTGCAGGGTTAAAATTCTACATCACCCACTGGCATATTGTCTACCAGTGTTTGTAATCGTCTGGGTATCTCCTCGGACATTTCCTGAACATTTTGTATATTTTCCTCCAGTCTGGATGTTGAAAGACGACCGCATCTGGGAGTATTTACCACAGATCCCGTACTCATTAGCTTACTCATTCCAGTTTCTGATGGTCCATAAACACCGTGCCACCATCTCTGCATTTGTACCCGGACTTCCACACGTTCATGCAGTATCAGGCCTAGAGTCATTCTGGGTCAATCTGAAATAAAAAGAGAAATTAGCAATAAAATTCTACCACTTTCGGGATCACAATATATTTTGTTTCATGCGGTGATATTAACAAAAGTTATAAGTAATTTTCAACACGGACTTTCTTTCCACCCACCATAGACAAAGGGAGATAACAATTGCAGACCTGTTTATCGAAGTCTTCCCGCTGTACTCTGATATTCTTCTTTCTGTATCCATTAATGCCCTGACAAGATAGCACCGGAGACATTGCAGTGCCGAGAGAAGAACCGGGAGTGGGGTGGAGAGTAGCAGTACGAAGTAGAAAGGTTTATCAAGGCCTGTGAATGGGGAGGAGAAACAGAGAGCAGCTCGATCTGGCTCCAGGATCAGGTGCGCCATCTACAAGCCCAATCTGAGCTGACGGATTGGTAATTGATATTGTTATTTGTTCTGCTTTTACCGCGCCGTAAATTAATGAATGTTGTCTACTAGTCCATAAATAGCGCATGCGCATTGAGTGACAATCAATAAAACGCCAAGTATCGTTTCAGAATCTCGTCAGATCATCAGGACGTGATAGAAGCTGAGGTAAACGGTAAGCATTGTACAGATATGAAAAACAGAAATGGAGGAGGGTGTGCAATGTAGAAACTAGGGCATTTTTAGTGAGTGTTTTTTTTTTATTATTCTTTTATCATTGTTCTTTTTGTTCTAAGACTTTCTGCAATAGTGTATCGCATATCAACCTAAGCTCTTTACTATGTAAAAGAAAAAAAAACTAGAGTAAAAATAGAAAAAGATTGTTTGAACGCAAAATAACAAGTTTGGGCCAATACATGATCTAGTTCGTTTAGAATAATTCATTTTAATTTCTAAAACTTTCTCTGAAATATTTATTAGGCAAATAATCGTAGGCACGTCAGTAAATTCCCAGCCTAATGAAGAACAAATCATTTATTTTGCACAACATATCCCCTTTCTTGCCAATGCGTTTAATTCAGAATATTGCTACCATTGCTGTAAGAAAAATGCGATGTTTCAGCAAAATAATATTCAGCATACTCTGCAAAATGCTGGATATCTTCCCTGAGACAATTGTTAAATATGTCTTCCATAGCAGCGGTTCTCAACCAGTGACCCATGCACCACACGTGGACCATCTGATACTGAGCCGCACAAAAAAAAAAACTTTTTTTTCAATTTTATTTGCTATTGCGGCCTTTTTTTGTGTTTTGTTAGTCACGTGACCGACACCGACCGCCTCACCCTGGTCTGTGGGAAAATTACCTTACTTGACATCAGTTCCGTGGCGGAAAACTGTTTGGGACCGCT
The DNA here is from genome assembly GCA_903632075.3 of Acanthosepion pharaonis. NCBI lineage: Eukaryota > Metazoa > Mollusca > Cephalopoda > Sepiida > Sepiidae > Acanthosepion > Acanthosepion pharaonis. The sequence continues at coordinate 953,017 of CAHIKZ030001054.1, forward strand.
GTTCCATAGAATATGTATATGGCCTGATAGGGGCGACGCCTAACTTGTTCAGTTAGCCCGCCTACACTTATTGCTCTATTGCGTCAAGATATGCTAAAGGCATGAAATAATTTACTGCGGGATGATAGTCACCATATGAGAGTAGAAATCTGTGTTACCGTTCAAGAAGCACACGTAGTTTATTAATATAAGGTTAAAGTATTGTTGATGAACATCTTATTTTGTAACCTGTCTGCATATTGACCGGTATATGTGATCATTTACTGTAACACTTCTATCTATCTATCTATCTATCTATATATATATATATATATATATATATATATATATATATATATATATATATAAATACATACATATATATATATATATATATATATATATATATATATATATATATATATATATATTCATGTAATTATTCACACAAAACAAATGCAAAAGTTAATGATTTAATTGGCGAAATCCATCATCTTGTAAACAATTCAAATAAAATACAAAAACCTCGAATCCGTTATGAATGGAAAAAGGATCCCTGTTTCCATAAATTTCTGTCGTATTATTCGAGGTTTTTACTATTATTTGAATTGTAGAGACGATGATGGTAAAAAATTAAATCATTATTCTTAAATTCGAAATTTTTTGTGTGAATAATTATGAATTTGTAAATTGATTGCACGTTTATCGTAATATATATATATATATATATATATATATATATATATATATATATATGATAAAAATATAGTTTTAAAAATACTATATTTAAAGTTAAAATTGCTCAATATCAGAGAGCTTATGTGAATATAAAAGTGGACACAGAGGTCAGCACCAAGCGGCAAGAGTCTGTTTCATACTTGAACGCAATCTTTGCGCTAGACCATTTCAAACATCCAGCTTCTCAAAGAATAACAGGATGCAGGTAAAGGAATTATAACTACCACACAGACACCACATTTGTTTCTTGATAATCACTGAGATGATCGAAAGTAGTTGAACAAAACAATAATACAACATGAACTTGAACCACAATTTCAGTACAAAACTCAACAACTTATTCGGAAATTGGACCTCATCAGACTTCGTCTATTCATTTTAATCAAAACTTGTGTGTGTGTGTGTGTGTGTGTGTGTGTGTGTGTGTGTGTGTGTGTGTGTGTGTGTGTGTGTGTGTGTGTGTGTGTGTTTAGCGTATTGGGCAGCAGAAAGCTTAAATCGAGGACTAGCATAATGAAAAATATCCAAATGTTGCATAGTTTTTGTCTTTATTCTATCCCGAACCTAAATCCACTATACGAAGCCTAGAACGGCTCATGATCAAACATAATAGATATTCGCTGTCTGTTATATTTAACAATATATGTTTGAATATATATATATATATATATATATATATATATATATATATATATATATATATATATATATATATATATATACACACACACACACATATATATATATATGTATGTGGTAGGGATGGTGTGTGTGTGCGTGCGTGCTTGTGCGTTTTGGATTTTGATCATCTTTGATTTACTTGTACCTATAATATTGAATAAATTGAAACGCAGTCATAGTGATACAAATTTGTTACCCATCAGTAAATACTTTACCGGATCCTAATCAATGACCTACGACAATCGAAGGATGTGACTTTTTATTGATTTCACCTAATTAAATAAAATACAGTTATTAACCAAAAAAACTTAAACAGACAAAGCTCTTCGCAGAATATGAGCTCCAACGAAAAAAGGAACAGTTTTTCAAAAACCTTTGCAGAAATGTTTTTTCACTTGATACATACACATGTCACTCAGTGTGAAATCCTTTTCTTTTCGGTCTAGGCGATTTGGTTTGTGTTTTTTTTTTTTTGTTTTTTGGGGTTTTTTACAGTAAGGTTCAACCTGTACACCCGGGACCACCCGTAATGGTGGGGGTACGTTAAAGGGTAGTATATACAAATAGGAGGGAAAGATAATGGTTAACTCTAGACTTGAACAAGTTAAGATTGTAGTAATCGGGGAATTATCCTCTTTGGAATCGGTTCTACATAGCGGCGGTTCGCGGGAAGAAGCTGTTAAAGTGGATCTTACTTCTCACCGATGGAATACAGAGGGAATGTGGGTGATTTGCTACGATGTAAGTGACATGGCGGGTCCTAGCTGTGAAGGTTAGACCTGACGGAACGAAGGAATGTAATCCGTCCAAGCTGTTTTCATGGAAGTAGCGATAGTACATCCTTCCTGTGAGAGATAGGTTGGAGGGTGGTAAATAATTCTTCTCCAACAAGGACTTGGAGATGCTTTTGAAGTCTATCAAGATTGAAAAGTGAAGCACCTTCGTAATCGCCATTAAATTCATCCAACTCTTTTTGAATCCTCTGCACTGTCCTCAGATTAACAACCAAATACCCTGAAATGTTCATATTGAAGCTTCCGGCGTGAATGCCAAACAGTACAGCACGCCGTTTCCAAATTTCTGGACTAGCGAATTGCGTCATGATTCTCTTTTTCTAACAGATGGTGCTCAACTGACCCTACTATACAGTGCAGTGGACAAAATGAAAAACAAACAACACACATGCGTGAAATTAAAAATATAAAATAGCGACAATTTACCCATCGCACCCTGTAAATGTAAGTAGGCGCACCATTTTGTAGACTAAAGGACAAATGTGCCAGAATACAACAGCTGAGAAATGACCACCTGTTATTTTCTTTCAGCCGAACATTCTATATATAACGGGAAGAAATACAACTAACGCCAGTTACAGTTTTAATTCGAGAAACGCTGACGAAGTCCTTTTGAAGCACGAAACGTGTTACGTAGGGGTTTTTCTTCTTGTCATTTATTTCCTCATATATATATATATATATATATATATATATATATATATATATATATCTTCCATGCAAACAAAACAGACCATCATTGTTGCTATGTCCGTGTATTGTTTAATATATTGAAATGTAATTGTCATCTTTGATAATGGCTTATGTAAGCCGAAAGCTTAGATAGGATTAAAAAACATGTATCAATATGGTGATTTTCTTTCGTCTTTCAATGAAAATGTTATTAAGCTTATCAGACGATATGAAAGGAACTTACTTAAAATCAATAGACAAAACCTGTCTATATTATTTAATGAAACATGCATTAATGAAAACATGCTGCCTAAATACACACAATTTATATGTGTGTGTGTGTGTGCGTGCGTGTGTCTGTGTGCGTGACTTTTAACCTATATTTTTGGTTTATATAAGACAGTGAGGATCATCTCCACTTCAATTTTATATACACGCACATACATGTATATGTGTGTGTGTGCGTGTTTGAGAGAGAGAGTGAGAGAGAGAGTGGGGAGAAAACATCTGTTTAGAATTTTAAACTATGTAACATGAAGTACACCACTATTTGTGATATTTCTTTCTCCCCTGCTGCTGTCAAACGATGTCCGAATCGAAATAAAGGACACTTTTAAAGGTTTACGCCGTTTTCATTCTGCCCTTTTATTCCAGACTCCCCCTTTATTAGTTTTGAATGAATTTCCCCACATAAACTTTTATTCCAACCTCCTCTTCTATCCTGGACTTAAGAGTAGCTTCCGAACCATTGGTTTAAGAAAGACAGATTGTCTAGATTCTAAGAGTAAGCTAGTTGAAAGCTTTCAGAGAATATTGTTCCATTTTATTTCTTCGAATTTATACTTAGCTGTACTTATTTTTCCTCGGTTAACACATCTGGCTTAATCAACCATTGTTATCATATTACAAGTTATCGTCTGCTATTATTCTTTTGAATTTATTTCACACTACATTTGGTCACAGTAGTGAAAATATTCGTCTTTTATCACGTACAAAGCATTCATGTATATAAAGTTTCAATTAGACGGCGTAATAAAGTTGTAATATCATTGTTTCGTCACTGATTTGATTTAACAATTGTCTTATTGCTTTTCCAACACCAGTCAGTGGTACAATGCCAAGAAATCAATATTAAAAAAACAAACGTTACGTGCTAAAGATCTATCTATCAATGTTACCTACATGAGAGTAATGATATGACCATCGCTGAAACAAGAAGACATTTTTTTTTAAATTCATATATTTGCTCATTCGGGTCAAATTTTAACACGCCCTTCCTATAAACCGTATATACTCGAATATAATAAAAGTTTTATTATCAATTTAAAATTATCTGCGTATAGTGTGGCCCCTATTTTCGTGTAAAAAACACGAAAATAGGGGCCACACTATACGCAGATAATTTTTTTTTTTGAAGAGATTAAAAATCCTGCATTTACAGTGACCTGTTACACTATACACACGTATCTATTTTTCTGAAGGGTTTACAATTCATGCAAAAAGCAATCACAGGTCGTACTATACATGTGGCTTATACACGAGACTCAACTGTGATTTACGATATCAAACAATGCCTGTGTCTGAGCGATTTAAAGTGGGAGAAGACGTTGAACAGGGGATGGGAGTCAATCCCACTCTCTAAGCAAGAACAGCATGTACCACAAAAAGAAGAATCAGTCAACTTTATTGGATATTGTCAAGCCACAAATATTACAGCCGAGTTTTCCTTCTCCTAGTTGGATAATTTAACGAAATCTAAGGGGATCGACATTCCCAGTAGACCATTCCAGTTATTTCTACATCTCCACGCATGTGTTAAACGGCCATTGATGCCAGGAAATGATTCCCCCGGCCATTAACAGGTCTTGTTTCTAATTCCACATTACTCACCAGAAAAGTCTCATGGTGGAACTGGTTTAATTGCCGATAACCCGACCATGTGGTAGGAAGTACTGGCTTACATACCTGACGGCAAGATATATATATATATATATATATATATATGTGTGTGTGTGTGTGTGTGTGTGTGTGTTTGTGTGTGTGTGTTGTGTGCGCGCGCGCGCTTTAACTGTGTTTTTTAATTTCTTATTTCTTATTACTATAAACTTTATTTTTACTAGGTAGAAATAGAACCTTTTTCCATCAGGGAAACCGCTTCTGTAGCCAAACTGGCAGCGGCACGTTCCGGTTATAGAAGCGGTTTCCCTGACGGAAAAAGGAATACAGGTTCGATTCCTATCGAGAGTTTTTTTCTTTTTTCTGCCGAGATGGCCTCATGTGGTCACATTGTTAGCGGCACGTTTCGGTTATAGAAGCGGTGTCCCCGATGAAAAAAAAGGAATACAGGTTGTGTGTTATCTTGGCCGGGCAGCGCAGACTTAGAGACAGTAGAAACAGGGCGAGCAATAACTGAGCAGTGCTAAATTAAGAATCAGACAAGATATCCCGAGACATAAACAACAGAACGAGAACAATATAACCCCGTAAGATTAAATAAAGAGTTCACTTCGACAAGTACTCGATGCAGCTCGGAAGGTACAGCGGCCGAAATTTTGTAATAACAACAACAAAAATGGGGACAATAGTCCGCATGTAAATAATAACACCTCATCTGAGAAATTCAAAGATACAATGTTAAATCTTGTAAATATTCATTATTCTTTTTCTTTCCTTTTCGTTCAAATCTTTTTTTCCTTTATTTTGCTTCTAATGGTTTGTTTACTTTTCGATATTTATTTTCTGTTTTTATTATCATATTTGTTTTTATTTTTAAATCTCGTTCTTTTCATTTCCTTTTTATTTGTATTCAAAATTTAATTCTCCTTTTGTTTCATTTTTACATTTCTCTGCATTTTTACGTCCATCATTTTTTTACTTTTCTTACGTTCTTTCTTTCTTTCTTTCTTTCTTTCTTTCTTTCTTTCTTTCTTTCTTTCTTTCTTTCATTCATTCATTCATTCATCTCTCATTTTGTTAATGTTTTCTTTTCGGTTAATCATTTTCGCTTTGAGCCAGTTTCCAGGTCTTTTTTATCATTTCTGTAAAATTCAACAAATTCTCATGTAAAATTTTTAAAAATACTCATTCGGCGGCTGAACTAATGAAAGCCTTTCTGTTCATCGGCTTGTAACTTCTTTGAAGAACTGGCGTTTATTTTTTGTTTTTGTTTTTGTTTTTTTTTAGGGTTGAATAGGCTTGTTTTCACCACGAATCACCCATTTGCTAAGTGCTACAAACAAGCGCCTATTTTTATTTTCCCCCACTCACACTTCCTCACTCTTTCTCTCCCTCTATATATACATATAAAAATACACACACACAGATACACACATATTCTCCCGTACTCTTTCTCTCTTACGCTCTCTCTCTCTCTATATATATATATATAAACACACACACACACATATTCTCTCTCACTCACTCCCTTCCTCTCTCTCTCTCTCTCTCTCTCTCTCTCTATATATATATATATATATATATATATATATATATATATATATATGTGTGTGTGTGTGTGTGTGTGTGAAGACATTTAGCTGAATATTACTTGGCATAATTAAAAGCAACAAAAAAAAATGAAAGAGAAAAACAACCGGTTTCGCTCCCGTTCTTAAAGGTTTTTAATCTAAAGTAAAAAGTGTAAAATACAATAAATTCTTAAATTTACGAATGATTGATGAGAGGACAAAAAAGAGGAGTAGTACTTTAGATTAATTATAGCAAGCCCCAACAAACAATCACGCTGTTTACAGAGAGAAGGCTTGCGAGACTTGATATATATGTACTCTTAGGTGAAATAAAGAGTGACTGGGACAAAACAATAAACTAGGCAACACTAAATTCAGCCGCACACTTTCTGTTATTTATAAGGTGTTCACAAATTGAGGATCGATAGGTGTTTGGGGTCAGTTCATTCGAAATCAAAGTATGATTCCCGACATTGCTTGGCACGTGTTTTATTCTTGCATCTAGTCGTTCGGTTGTACTCCCTATATAGTTGACTCCGCAACCACATTTATATTTATATATAACAGAATTCATTTGATGAGGGAGGAAAACAGGAAGAATTTTCTCATTCATGCAAGTATGGCTAAAAAGATTATGAAATCTCATTGATTTTGTTCTTGTTATTGATTCTTTTTTCAATTCTGAGAGTATTTGTAAATTCCGGACGGAGATTGAACACACACACACAGGTAGATAGATATGGACCGTTTGAGATAGATAGATAGATAGATAGATAGATAGATAGATAGATAGATAGATAGATAGATGTGTTTGCGTATTTGTTGGACACCACCAATAATGGTAATGTCCACATACAAGGAGCATCTGTTGTGGAACGATTTTATTCCTGTTAAGTTAATTGAAGCAATTGAATTATTATATTGAAATATAGGTGACACCTAGCGTATAAATATATATGAAAGTACAGTATTCTTCTCGTTTGTAATGCATGTTCAAATTTTGTAAAAATAAAATTGCCTCAACAGAAGCCACTGTTAATCCTCAACTAGCAAGAAACCTCAATGTGTCTGACACAACAACAAATCAATGTCTTCATGGTGTATGGAGAGTATTTGAAACGTCAGCCAAAGAAACTGGTTATTATTGATTGATTAATTTGCTTTTTACAGCTTATCAACCTTTTGTATGTTATTCAAAACCAGAAAATATTTTTGGACTATAAAACTTTTTGGAGTTAATAATGATTTACTGATACAAGTCCTATTATTTAACACATTGCTGGGGTGGGGGAGAGGTGGATTCATACTTTTCCTAAGGGTATTTGCGTGCAAGTGAACACAAAGAATTTGACTGGAATTAGAAATCTGCCTTCCGATTTCCAATTGCCAACCGTTATCCATTACACCACCCGCACATTCCAGCTTACAGCACCTGGTATTCACCCATCTAAGAATTGAGCAGGCTCGACATTGCTTAACATCGGTGATCGGACAAGAACTGGTGTTTCAACGTGATCTGAACGTAAGCCAAAAGAACTGTGGAATTATGCGTTGCATAGAATTAAAAAAAAAGTTACAAAGCTTAAACAATTCAAAATTCTACAAATAAATATAAGGAATATTTTTATTAATGAAGCCTAAACACAATGCGTGAAGCTATCAAGATGAAGTGGGGAATTGAAACTAAGAAATGGGGATGACAAAACATTATTACAATATGAGCCGGACTGTTTACGAAATTCCAAATCGAATATGTCCATTTCATCCCTCTCACTTTCCCCCTCCTACCATTCTACCATAGTTTTCTTGTATCAACTCACCTACCCTTCCTAGCACAGTCACTTTACTTCTACTAGCGGTGTATGTAAAAAGTCAAGGTTCTTTTCTTTCTATTTCGGGTTTTGATACGGAAAACATTTGTCAAAAAAAACCGCATCAACAATGGAATATGAGCAGCCGTTCGAGATTCTTATTTGTTGTTTTTCAATGTTGGTTTAGCACTGTTGTTTTTGTTTCTTTTTTTTTTTGCCTGTTTTTCCTTTTTTTCCTTTTCTTACTTGTGGTTTTTCATTGTCTTGAAACAACGCTGCTCATTTTTTCCCGCTTTTTTTTTCAGGTTGCGTTTTAGTTTAATCTTTTTATTATTCTATTTTTTTCTTTTTTTTTTTTTTAGAAGAAATGCAAGGATTTATTCGTCCGAAAAAAATACTTCACAAAAAAGCACTTAATAATTTATGCACCGATCCAAAATATAGTGAATTTTGATCTTTTATTTCTTTTCCTCTCACTTTGTCTCAAATATTATGTACACATAGTTGTATTTCTTTTATCTGCATATGGACTTATTTATATGCATGTGTAGGCAGATAGATAGATAGATAGATAGATATGAATCCAATGAGATAGATATGAATATATATTAATTTTTAAGCAATTACTAAATCTTTTAAATCCGATATTATTTCTTGTTGCGATAAATGTTATATTTAGTGAGTGCACTAAAAGAAATGCGGGACGGACAAAAATACACGATTACATGAAAACTAATTGTTGCCCCTTTTATATCCACCTGCATAATGTTCTTCATATTTATTTGTCAGTTATCAAAGATTCTCATATATACATGTGTGTGTGTTTCAGTAGACCTCTCTGATTTCTGGAAATTCTTATATATGCATATGTATGTGTGTCTTTGAGTAAACATCCCTAGTTTTAAACTTTGAATTTGACACCTGCCGGCCTGAGAAATCGAAAGTCTTACTACAGAAAAGTGATCGAACCAGCGTTCCTTTTATCCATAGAAAACAAACTTTAAAACGTGCTTTGCAAACACTAGTTCGATTCCTGCCGAGAAGGACATTTGTTTTAATTTTAATACTGCAATTTAATAGATAAAGAAAAGTTCGAATAACTTGTTTTCCGATTTCAACATTTGCAGATACACCACTCGTCAGAGTCACGTATATCTATTGAACTATACACATACACATAGATAGATAGATAGATAGATAGATAGATAGATAGATATTATCTAAATAAAAGATATATGATCATATTTATATTTATCATTTATATTCTTTTTTTCTGCCCAAGCTTTATATTTGGTAGCTATCAATTTTTATAGTTCGTATTACAATAATTTTATCCGTTGACTCAATGTACCAATATCCCTATTAAACTTACTTTTAATACTTTAGTTTATTTTTCGATACCTACCTACCTACACACTATATTTTGAATTTATATGCCAATGCTATATTATATTTATAATAATCTTGAACTTTGAATCCACATACAATATAACGGTGTGGGTTCCTCATACCAAAACCTGGACGAAATCCATCTAAACATATGTCTACAAATCCTTTGTCTTTGAGATATTAAGTTTAACGAAGGTTTACGCTAGATGGTGCTGTGTTCCCATCCAGACTAGGTTACATTTGTCATTCGTGTACGTTGATGGTTTATTTCACAAACTGTCGATCAGTTGTTTGTCTCTTCAGTCTGGTTTAAGGATGAGACAACATTTAGAAGAGATGAAATTTTCACAACTAATATTTGGGAATGGATCGGAATCCCCATGGTACAATACAGGCTGGACACCAGCATCAGTTTACGATTAATGTGTTGGGCTGGATTTATAGGTGACTTTCTGGTAGGTCCATATGTTCTTTCAGCACGTTTTACAGGAGCTGTCTACAGGGATATGATTTCGACACACTTCTAGACCTGCTAGAGGATGTAGCCCTGCTAATACTGCTACCAACCAATTGCCGCAACACAAATATAAAAAGAAAATGGTAAAAAAATTGACTTTTTGCCAAGGACATGGCCAAGGTTTCCACTCCATTAGCAGTTGGTTCTCTCGCAGAGTAAAATAAAACATGGATAAGGAGAAATAACCAATAGTGACGAACGACAAACAACGGAGTAAGATTTAATAAGATTTAATTATTCATTAGAACAACATAGAAAATATGTCTGCATGTAAAGAATGTATGCTATATGAAAATCAAAAGAAACACTTAGCTTTTCTCACTTTTTTTTATATTTCTCTTTTCTTTTCTTTTTCTTCTCTTCCAGCTCAGTCCTTTATTTTTGTCTTCGCATTTACAGGAATGACTTTTAGATTCTGCTTTTTCTTTCTTTATTGTTCCAAATTTTGACCCTAAGTGATGATCGTTTCCCTTTCACGTCTTCAGCAATAAAAAAAATTCTCTTCGACGTCGTATTAAACGCGTTTCTATCTTCAGTTCGATAATTGGATGAATTACACATGCTCTTCTCCTCGGTGATTAACACATTGAGTAATTCACCATTGCATTTTGGTCTGGGATTATTTAATCTATCAAATATGTGTTCCCATGCGGCATAATGTGTGTGTGTGAGTTTGGACTAAGCTTCAGTTTCTTCATTATGCAAATTCCCTTTAGTTGACATTAACAAAAGAAATGGTGATGAGCGCTCAACCTCCTCAGTCCAACTGATTCATCAGATATTTTTCCCGCTCAACTTTTCATATTAGATAGCGTGATTCTGCACGTGTATAAGATGATATTTTTAGATCTCACCCGATTTTGTTTCTAGGGTTAGTTATTTATGGCTGCTCAGAAGTTCAACCGACTGCTCTTCAACAAGTTGATAGAGAAAGGGTGAGTGAATGTCACAATTAGAGAAAGAAAGAGAGATCGTTCACTATAGGTGTAAAGTATATTAAGGGTTAGATGGTTGATTGGGTTGCCTGGCTATGTAACAATACGAAGATGTGGCTCCAGCCCAGTTTAGTCACATTGTTCGCGATGCACTGGCTAACATCTACCATGAAAGATAGACACAGGTAGAGGATGACTGTTTCCACGCCCTGCATGTTCCCCCCCCCCGACCTCAATCCTTTGAAGTTTTATCTGTGGGACCACCTAAAACAATTGGTTTATGCAGCAGACATTAATAATGCAGAGACGCTTTATCATCGGGTTATAGCGGCCTGCGAAACGATTCCACACCATGTGGGAGAATTTGAAAGGGTCCTCCAGTTAATGATCCGACGGGTGCACGCGCGTGCAGAAGGAAGCGGAGTACATTTTGAACATTTGTTACAAGTTGCTGTGTTGGGGTACAAGGATGACCTTTTAAACATATGTTTATATATATTTTACTTTGTTTTGGTGACAGAAACCCGTCCCAAAATTTTGTAAAAGTATTTTTGATACACACACACACACATATATATATATATATATATATATATATATATATATATTGATGTGTCGTAACTAAGAAAGGTTGACACACATATAGAAAATAAGAAGTATTTTTTCTGGAGAATAATATGGTACACGGTTGAGAACACAGACTACTGTAATAAAGAGTTAATCTTTAACTCCTCTAGCTCAGTACGAGAGAGTGCTGTTTAAATAGTATTAGACCAGTCCATCTTGTGATGGTGTTCAGCTACCCCAGAGCATCCCCCTTTTTTGAATTGACTACTTCTTCTGGAAGTCGAACTTTTTCCTTTTGGGTTTTATCCCTATAGTCCCTGTGAATTTTCTTTTCCGTTTACTCGAACGTTTTTCCTTAACGGCTACTAAGTCATAAATAACCTTCATCGGTTCTTCCTTCTGGTTATTATATATCCTTCGAGTACCTTTTCTTCGTCTGGTTGTGATGTCTTTTAATTTTCGGATCTTTAATTATATACATTAATCTACCGATGCGTTTATCAATGTCACCAGCAATCCAAATATCTTTCCCGTTTCTATACTCTTCGAAAAAATCTTTTTCTCCTGGCATATAGGATTTTGTATCTGTTTTTATCCTTTATTGGGTTTTTATTTCCTTCTTATCGAACACAGATCTTATTTTTCTTGCGAACATTAATTCTGCAGGTGATAACCTTGAATTAGTACTTGGGTTTGGTGGCCCACGATATACCCTCAAAAATTGTAGGATATCGTCAATGGATTCGTTTCCGTCTGACTTTTTAAATGTTCGCTTGAAAGTGTCTACAAATATGTCTGCCTGTCCATTAGATCGTAGGTGATATGGTTCGGTAGTGATGTGTACAATCGAAAAAAAACTTATGAAAGTCTATGAACTCTTTTGTCGTGAATTGTGTGTCATTGTCTGGTACAATTGTATTTGGGAAAACGAATCCGGCAAAGAGTTCATGCAAAAATTTAATTGTACCACTGTATGTAAGATTTTTGCATTTCATCACTTCTGGCCATTTCGAGAAACTGTCAACCACAATTACATAATATTGTCCCTTCATTGGACGTGCAAAATCTATATGCAGCCTTGCTCAAGGTTTGCCTGTCTTTGACAAAGGGATAAGTTTCACTGGTGGCGCCTTTGCTGCCATTGCACAAACTCTGCATGATTTTACATTTTTTTCTCTATTTTTTGTCCATATTCGGCCAAAGAACATAACTTTTCATTAAAGCTTTCATTCCCGATATGCGGGATGACTGGTATGAAATTCTTTTAATGTTCATTTTTGTAGCGATTGTTGTATCATCACCCGTTCGCCGTACATCAAAATTCCATCACAGATAAAAAAAAAAAATCTATTCATCCTCATTCTTTTTGTACTGTTGGTCCATAGTTTCTTCTTCTCTGTGATATATTTGTTTATTTTTGCTTTGTTCCTTATCTCCTCCAACCTCACATGTAATACCCGTATGGTGTTTCACAGCAAACTTTTTATTTCCATTTCTATTCTTAGGGCTGCTATGACAGTTTCCTCCAATAGTTCACATAGTTTGGGGATTAACCTGGATAATCCATCTGCATGCCCTAACCTCTTTGACGGAAGGAACTCCATCTTAAAATTATAATTTAATAATATTGTCCCCCATCTCTGAACTCGATTTGCCGTATGTGTAGGAATCCCTTTTTTTGGAATAAAAAAACAAAACAGACAATAACGTTCTGTAGTCCGTTTGAAGCATAAAACTTCTTCCATGAATGAATCTATGGAACTTTTTATAGCAAAAATTATCCCTAAAGCCTCTTTTCCGATTTGGCTGTACCCTTTTTTTTCAGCTGGCATTAGGGTCCTCGATGCATGTGCAATCGCTTTGACTTGGCCGTTGCTTTCTTTGTGTAATAATACGGCTCCTAAGCCCAAATTACTAGCACCACTTGCTACCATAATATCCTTATTTGGATTATAATGCGCCAGACTTAAGTTTGACGTTAATATTGGTTTAATTTCCTCAAAAGCACTCAGTACTCCAGTTCCATTTAGAATCTTTTTTAATAATTTGTTTAGAGCAGCTCTTAACGCTCACATATTTGCTATAAATATACCTTAGTAATTTGCTACACCCAAGCATGCTTGTAATGCCGGCACATTTGTTCTTTATCGCACTCGACGTCGATTGTTCTGGTTTTCTTTCTTTTGTATCTATAACCTGTACCAAATATTCACATTTATCCAAACTAATTTCCAAGCCATATTGTTTTATTTTTTCAAAAACTTCTTTAACATGTTCGGCATATTGTTCTCAGCTTTCACTCTTAATTAAGATGTCGTCAAAATCATTAAATATTGTATCCATGATTTGCTGGAAACTGCCTGGTGCGATTTTTATCCCGAATTGCAGTCTGTTGAATCTATGCAGACCCTAATGCGTATTTATAGTTAAATACTTCGCACATTTTTCGTCGACAGGAATCTGGAGGTATGCCTCAGATAAATCAAGTTTTGAAAACACTTTGCCACCATTTCGCGAATATGTCTTCAGGACTTGGCAGAAAGTAATTATGTTTCCAAACCATCGTTCAATCCTGTAGAAATATGTGTATAGGCCCTCATTTTTTTATTTTTATATTTCACGTAAACGGCGGGGCTTGCCCACTCACTGTAGTCCATTTTGCTCGCCTATTTGCTCTAAGTGGTCTAATTCTTTACTAATGGAGGCTTCGGCTGCAAAAGGTACTTTTCTTTTCGGTTTAAAAATAGGCGTCACATTCCCTTTAAGTTTGAATGTCGCTTTAGCTTTTATGCACCTGCCAAGACCTTCAGGAAAAAATTTCAAGAAATTTTATCTTTAATTCTTTTTTAATTTTTCCACGCTGTTTGAATTAACATTGACACTATAGCAGAAGGTTATTTGAAAAAGTCGAATGACTGAATCCAATCCATACCCAACAGGTTATGGCTTCATTTCATAACGAATCCTATTATTTTTTTTACTAAAATTTTCTTGCAAAATTTAGTTTATTTCCTATAATATCATGAATAATTCTTTATATCGTCAATAAAGTTGGTCTGCCAATTTTTCCCCAAGTTCATTTATCAATGTCAGATCTGAACCGGTACCCAATTGGAATTTAATATTTTTATTGTTCATCTGTACATTTACAAACGTTTTCTTTGTTTTCCATTGTAATTGAGTTAACTGTATTTTTATTTTTTGAACCCTTTTTACTTTTGGGTTTTCTGCATTGCGAATGCTTATGTCCTTTTTGCCACTATTAAACCATTCTTTCCTTCTAAATAATAATGAATCTGGCAAAAATTTTCTTAGTTGTCTTTGTTTAACTTCCTGAATATTTGTCATGTCGCGTTCTTCTATCGTTGCAGTGTTGAAAATTTTCTATTTGTCCGCATTCTTCTGCGATTATTTGCAGACTGATTTTTGGATTTTGTTCTAATTTAGACAAAATTCTGGTTCTAATATCGCCATCTTCTGGAACCGTCAGTCCTTGTACAAAAATGAAACACTTAACATATCAGAAGTTCTTTTAATTTAAAATTTTCCCATTCTCTATTGCAAAAGTCGAATAATCATCCCTAATTTTTTGTAAGTTATAAACGTTGCCATCTTGTGTTGAATAGAGAACTTTTATCCCCAAAGATTTTTTTCAGAATTAAGACAGTTTCCATGAAAGATATTTCCCCAAGATTTCTCGGAAGTATGTACTTTGCATACTTTTCGTGTTCACTTGGATCAAATTTTCCGAGCAACTGATGTATGTTCTTTTCGTCCGACCATGCAGCGTAATCTTTTTGGAAAACCTCTTCATAACGACGAAAATACGCCGCAAAAGTTACATCCTCCCCTGTACTCTACTTCGCCAACTGAATTTATCCCCGAATCCTGAGAAAAAGAATTTGCATTGGCTTGCTCTTTTTCCTTTTCCAACACTAACAATTCGAACATTTTTTTTCAAACTGTTCGTTTTGTTTTTCAGAGTGTTCCTGGTTCGAACATCGTTGTTGCTGCTGGATTTTCATGAATTCCACCATTGCTTCTTTTAAATCCTCCATGTTTGCTTTACTGAACAAATAAAATTCTTATTTGTTTTTAACACGTCAAGCTGTTATGCAGACTTGGACTTAATCCGAGGTTGAGTCGTCGCCAACAATTTTTTGATATATGACTGTAAATTTCTTTAAACCCAAACTCTCGATCAGACTCGATATAGCGCCGCTCGCTTCTAATGCTCTGGATGGAGCGGCTTGGGAATAGTAGTCGTAGCCCGTGGGGTGGGGCACAGTCCTATGGGTAAAGGAACTCGGATGAGTGCCACCACGGAATATGTGAGTGAGCGGCGCTATATCGAGTCTGGTTTGATACTTCTTCGTCACCGAGGCTCGTTAGAACAGTTGGTTTGACGTTTGCATGATAACGTAACTGTCAGAGTTTCAATTCTCGGTAGTGGAGAGATGAGTCTGATGAGACCCAAATATAGGACGCATTCTGTTGAGGTTTCTTCTAGACTCAATGATTTACTTAACTATATATATATATATATAGTGAGAGAGAGATATGGAAGGCTCAATTTAAATAGGTTAACATAGACTAATTTTTCAGATGCCCTATATATTATCATGCAGCCATTTGACTTGATATTCTTTCAATGTTGGAGCAGAAATAAGAAAAACTATGCCAAACTCTCACCCGCTTTGCAAAGTTACGATTTTGGTTCTCACCAGTCGAGGTGCAACCGAAACAAGGTTCCATCTTTGTATTGAGTAGTAATTTCTTTTCTGTGTGTGTATATATATATATATATATATATATATATATATATATATATATATATATATATATATATATATATATTTAATATATATATATATATAAATAAGAGGACTTTTAATGATGAATTACTGGAGTTTAACGCGTTTAAAGACGAGAGGATATTTGCAAACAAATTTCATGGTATTAAAATTAGATCAACAATAATTAATAGATAAAGAACAGTTTGAATAATTTTTCTTCCAACATTTACTGATACACCGTTCGTCAGAGTCACGCATATCTATTGAACTATGCACATACACATAGATAGATAGATAGATAGATAGATAGATAGATAGATAGGCCTAGTCTAGCCTAGACTAACCTAGCCTAACTAAAACTAACCTAAAATGAAAATCAAACCTATACTGGGCATTGAGTCATTTATTCTATCACTGTCATCTGTGTGCCTTTGTAGTTCATTATTCTATTATTCATTATTTTATTATTATACAATTGAGAGCTTTTGCTTTCAATAGAAAGTCTTAGTAAAGAAAATGCACTTCTTGGTAGGAATCGAAACATTATCCAGGGAAAATCAACTTTAAAATAAGCCTATCAAATGCTAGTTCGATTCCTGACGATATTCACATTTGCTTTAATTCTAACTATATATATATATATATATATATATATATATATATATATATATATATATATATATGGGGGGTGCTAAAAGTTCTCATCTCCATATGTTAATGATTTTATGGAAAATTGTAACCGACTTTTGTCATATACCCCCACATATTTCCCCCCTTTTTATGTATGAAATAATTTGTCAATAAAAAGTTGTCTGAAGCGTTTCCTTCTCGAATGAAACTTGTCACTCTTAACTTTTTTCATCTTTTTACATTTGTCAATTATGTCTCTCTCTCTCTCTTTATCTATCTATCTATCTATTTATCTATCTCTTTCTATTTCTCTCTATCTATCTGTCTCTCTCTATCTCTATATCCGTCTCTCATTCTTTCTCTCTCTTTCTCTAAAAATATCAATGTATTTGATTTTACTAAAATGCTATAAGTACTCGAGAATTTCAATATTATCTGCGATCATTCAAGATTAATGCAAGTTGTTATATTCACGATGACACGGTGCAATGACGAGATACAGAGCGAAATGCATTGTGATACTGAAAATAAAGCATGTAAAAGTTATGAGCCCACTCGACCCCACTCAAAATTAACATCATGTCGTTTAAATTTGTAACGTGAAATGATCAAATACAGATTGCATGAATAAGGAGCCTTGAAATTGTCTTTTTAGTTTCAAAATGAAAAAGTGAGTCTGGAGAAGAGGATGAAAATTATTGAAACGTTACAAAGAATGAGACAACATGAGATCGTTAAAGAGACTGGAATATCAAGTAATACCGTCCAAGACACCCAGAAGAAGCATTCTGGATATGAAAAAGATTTGTCGAACTTGGAAATTAGACAAAAGAGATCAAAGAAAACTTGTGTGGTTATCAGTATCAACCCCATAACTAACAGCTCTTTAAGTAATGGATAGAAGCGGCATTACTATTGAAGTGTCATCCATACATTACGAAAGATACAGAGTCAAACTAATCTAAATGGATGCATTGCAGCAAAAATCCATCATTAACCAAAAGACATCAAATAAGGCGAAAACACTAAGCAAAACAGCATCTGCTGTAGGACAATGAAAAATAGACAAACGTGATATATAGTGAAAAAAAAATAGAACTGAATTCAAATGCAAGAGAGTATGACTGAAGACGAATTGGTACAAAAAATACAACAAAGCAGTAAAATTAGTTGGTTGGCGTTTAATGGTTTGGGGCAACATCAAAAGCAACGGTAAAAGAAAGTTGATAAAAATCGATGGAATGCTGAACAGCGAAAAATATATAACTTTTCTCAAGTCCCACCTATTACCAGATATTGCGGGGGGGAATATTCCGGCATGATGGATGACCTTACCATACATCGCATCTAAAATAATGCTTCTTATTTCTGAAGACATTGCCAATGTTACAAGAATGGTCTTCCTAAAGATCTGACTTTAACATAATCGAACCTGTGTGAATAGAGTTCAAAAATCGGGTGTATAACAGAAAGCCAAAAGAATTTATAAATCATTAGTAGGCACTTCGAAGTGATGTAACGGGTTAGCAAACTTAACTCGCAAATCAGTTACGACTGAGTAGAGAGTTCAATTCCCACTGGGTGCTCCATAAATTCAACCTTATGCCACATCTAAGCTACGCTTAATACAAGAGCTTTGAGTTTACTGTCAAGAAAAAATTACGATAAAAAATTTGTTGTTGCATTCATCGATTCCACATCGAATTGAGACTGTAGTTCATATCAATGGGAACCATTCTACATGCTGGTTACGACTTATATGAATAAATTTATTTTGTTGAATTATTGTTTTTATTCCATCATTAAAAGCAGTTTATTCTTCGTTTCCTGTAGAAGTTCATAATTTTTGCAGGTCTTATTTTCATTTTCCCGAGTCATTCAGTTATCTGAATCTCTCCCCATTGTTCATGTGAATGCGTCAGTTTGTATTACAGTATGGAAACACCACAGATACTAAACCCCTGAAGAGTACACTGCCGAATTTTTCAATCTTTTTGGTAAAAAAGAAGCAATTTTTTTACGAGGTGGTTTATCTCTTCTAATGTCCAATCTTAGAATCAACTTTTATTCGTGAATTAATGCATTTAAACATTGTTTAAATCAGTCAAAAATAAGAAGTCAGAACATATTTATATTTCTGCTGTCGAGTTATAAGATTATTATGCTTTTACGGTACAACTTTAACGGTTTGGATTCCAAGAAATCTTTGAATGCAGTTTCTGTATATTCTTTGTAACGGTATGTCTTTTGGATTAAAAAATGTCAAGATGCTTGAAAAATGGTATGTGAGTCGGTGAGTGAGAGGAATCTGGTGGATGTAGCAAAGTCTGACGGTGAGATTCTAACCTGTCATTCTTGTAATGTGAACATTGTGAAGCAGAAATGGACCCCGTCAATCAACCAGTACCGGTCGCATTTTATTTAACTGAATATGCATTTCATCTAGTTGATGTCAGTGAAGCTCTGGTTAGTTTCCATAAATCTCCAATAAATAACGCCAATGGTAGGGGAATTACTCGACAGTCGCCATAATCTTCTGTTGATGTAATTTCAATTTTGGAAAGTGCTTGGGACCTTCATCATGATCAAGCCATTGAAACAATCTTTTAAGATTGCTATAAGGAATTCATTTCACATCACAAGTTACTATTCGGTCAAGAAATAGCTCATTCTAATTTCGCAGATGCAACATCAAACACACTTTAAAACGTTGAACACTTTCACTGAGTTCACGTAGAACCCATTTATCGAGTTTTATCCCCTTACCAAGGTTTCTTCTAAAATCAGACATTATTTTCCGAACAATTTAATAGTATATAAAATACAATGCATGGATATTTTTGTTATTGCAAATTTATGTTTCTATGCTAATGTGTATCTTTCCAAATCTATTGTTGTTTATCTGAGCCAAACTGCTCGTAACTATCAATCTAAAGACAGTTTCAGATAGATAGAAACATAGATAGATAGATAGATAGATAGATAGATAGATAGATAGATAGATAGATATGCCTCTAATATGAAATAACCGCAGTATCGATCTATGTTCTTAACTATTTTATCGATATAAAATAGTTCAGTTATATCTCGTTGCTAGTATGTGTCTATATTACCCAATCAGTCCGCCACCCTTTGTTCATCGGTTAAATTATTCCAAACACAGTTTATTAATTAACTTCAATTACACAACAAACACACACACACATTTTATTGGTCATTTAATGCCGAAATTTAATTTTCTTGGCAGCTTTCGTTATTTTTTTTTTTTTTTCAAAAATATATTGCTGGTAATTTTTTAGTATGAAAATGTATTTTTATACTTTCATAGTGTTGACTCCAGTTTTGGGGTTAACTATTTGCCGCAAGTTGGAACCCTAACAGGTGCTACTACCATGGGTCAGGATGAACCTGGGAACAACAGCAATTAAGAGGTGGTTTCACGCTCCTCAAAACCTTCCGATCAGAGGCCCCGCTGCCGGATGTAGTTTATCGTCATAACCAGGACACATGTAAATGTTGACCTGGGTGTCTCATTGTAGAATCTCGCAGTCTATGACACGTGTTTAAAGTGAATTCTATACTCATTTGATGGTTTCCAATCAGCTTCGTCTACGTAATTTTACTCACAGTGGTTGGGTTAACCCGTGGTTTGGTTTTCAGATACTTTTCAATGATGCCGCATATTGGTGTCGTTTTGCTAGGACATTATTATCAAGAATTCACTTCCTTGATTAATCAACAATTGTGAGATTTGAACTTTGCCCTCATGATCAGAACATGATTTAACCATTCGTGTGTACCTACATAGTTGGCATCCTCAAAGTCTGTCTTTGTATTTCTCTTAGTATCAATATATGGCAGATAGTTATGCTGCAATTAATCATTTACATTAATTGTTCCTTTAGAATCAACTCAGTCGATCGGTGTATTAGCCACATTTCTTTCTTTTTTTGTTTTGTTTTGTTGTGTATCATTTTCTGAAAAAAAAATGATAGTTGTCTTCCTTACTAACTGTAAACCTGAAGAATGCTATCAATAGATAGGTCGAAATGTTGTAATAACGAAAAGACTGGGTTCAACTCGTGGAATAATAATGACTCTTCTGTCAAGTCTAGAAGGAAACACACTTCATTTTTCTTCTCCTTCATCTACAAAATCTATATAGGGAAAGTCAGAGAAAGGGAGATAATAATGATAAAAATGGTGATAAACACGCATGCGCTCACTTCCAAAATTAGATATCATCGCCAGAACTTTTATATCCTTACTGTTCACAGATGGGTGAAAAAGAATGATGTATTATAGAATGGGTATTGCATAAATCATAATGCAAACAAACAAAAAATATCAAGGAAAAAATGGAATGATGAAATCGATCAAAAGACAAAATCTACTAAAGAAACAAAAAATATAAAAGAAAGAAAGAATGGAGAGAATGGGAAAATCGGAAAAGAAAAGAAAATGACAAAATTATAAAAAATAAATAAAAAGGAACGAAGTAAAAATGGTGGACAAGAAACCTTATTGAATAAAACAAAATCAGTAGAATATACAAAGACATCAAAGAATGACACATAAAAGAACAAAATAATGATCAAGGGGACCATTTTTAGAAACTTCATCAAACCCTTCACACATGCATCACTCCCCGAGAAAAGCCATCACTGCTATAACAACAACAACCACCTCTACAACGACGACTATAATTACTGAAAATACTTCAATATTTAATTCGTTGTCACCATGGTAACAAATAGGCTAGGCAGCCACCACAATTACTTGCCAGGCGGGAACTGTGTTATAACCGCATTGCACTTATTGACCAATGCGATCTGAGATAAATGGTGTCAGTGGACGAACCACATCCGAAAAGTTCCCTTTTGTCACGCCTTATATTTTTTCAAATGTCCCCTTATAAATCTGAACAGGACACAAAGTTACTCAGATGCGCAGATAAAATGTAAATCAGCATGTGCAACTTTATACAGTGGTAAGTGTTCTTCAGAGTAAACTTGAATAGGTTGTATTCCATTGTTTTTATGCTTGAGTTATTTTCATTGAAATCTATAACATCAGAGCAAACTAAATACGATAAAAATAGAAAAGTAGAACATCGCATGCAACAAGTATATATTCTTAAAACATAGGTATTGTTATTGTTAACAATCGGCGAACGTATACACACGCACACACACACACGTGTGTGCGTGCGCGTGTGTGTGTGTGTGTGTGTGTGTGTGTGTGTGTGTGTGTGTGTGTGTGTGAACAATGAGGCCAGCACCGAGCGGCGAAAGTTTGTTTCCTGCTTGATTTCAATTTTCAGGCCATGAAGTTTGGGTTCAAGCATGAAGCAAAATGTGACCACTAGATGTTAATCTCTTTGTCTATATATATATATATATATATATATATATATATATATATATATATATATATATATATATATATATATATATATAATGGATAACGGCTTGGATTGAGGAATCGGAGAGCCGAGTTCGAATTCCAGTCGAATCCATTACATTCACTTAGAGGCTAATAACCTTGGAAAAGGTATGAATCCTCTTCTTCTCCCCCTCCCCCAGCTATGGGCAAATAGCAGGTAAGTCTATAGTTCTATAGCTTTGGATGGCAACTAGTCTAGAACAACTGAATTCAAAACCTGCGGAGGGTCGTTTAGGGATCTTGTGGCTAGTAATGTACACCAGATCTCTCTATGCAGCTCTTCAAAAAGTGTTTATATATATATATATATATATATATATATATATAGATAGATAGAGAGAGAGAGAGAGAGAGAGAGAGAGAGAGTCAGACAGACAGACATACAGACAGACAAAGAGAGAGAGAGAGAGAGAGAGAGAAAGATATAGATATATAATGTAAGTTTTCTCTCCGTGTAAATAATCCGAGCTGCATATTCTTAGTGCTCTTAGATAGAATCCGATGATTATGCCGGATTTTATTGTTATGATGATAATAGGAATTTACTAGGTCGTTTTGTTGGTTCTTCCATTTCGTATGTAAATTCCATTGTGTGTCAGTAATCCAAATTTGTTTTCGGACAGTCGTAGAAGAATTTGGATTACTACCACACAGAAAAGATAATGGTTAAACATAAGAAAACATAAGGAAAAAATTAATTCCTTTAAATAATATGTGGAAATAACCATTCTTCGCCTGATGAAGGTCACAAGACTCGAAACCCGTGTAGCAAAAAATATGAAAATAAAGTACAATATATATTTTTAAAAATCCACATTATCAATAAAAAGTTTTCGTCTTTTCTCTTTAAAATATACAATTTTTTTCTCGTTGGAGCAATTTTAATCCCTATAATCATATATATATGATGCTGCTCTGAGCCACTACGAATGAGAAAACGTTCGGAAATTAGTCTAATAATGGCCAAGTGATTTTAATTTCTCTCTTATAAAAAAAAATGTCACAAAAATAGAAAATAATATTATATTTGCTCTCACCTCAGCTTCATAGGCGGCAATCCCTTTTATTGTCAAGTATACACTGATGATGATGATGATATTGATGATGATGATGATGATGATGATGATGATGAATAAGCAGAATAGGTTGTTTTTATGAATCTGGTCTCGCTGTCCTTGTCTCTCTTATACAACAGACAGCTAAAGAGTTCTCGCTTCTTTGATCGACATACGGTTCGTGCCATAAGAAAAAGATAGCTCATAATTGATGTGGAATTAAGTAAACAGAAACCAAAAAAGATTGTCGTGTAGTTTAGACTGATCAACAATTCATTTTCTTCGACCAGTCGTGGCTTCAATAGTTTTACATTAATATTTATCTTAAGTAAAGATAATAGATTTCAGTGTGTACAAATTTCAGAATCCACTGATTACTGTCTGTTAACAGACAGATTCCGTCGCGTAAGTTCGTACTACAGATCGTCCATGAAAACCCGTAGACGTAAGGATTTATAAAATTCTCTCGGTAGAAGAACACACGTTAAAGAATAAAAGGAACATACACTTGTGAATAAAATAAAGGCTTTTATTCAAGAGGTTCAAGAAAAGATGTGGTCATCCGAAAAAAAGGGTAGATCAAACTTGACAGTAAGGAAATGCATGTCATCATGAAATTCAGACTTTTCAGATAATCAAAATTTGGCATCTTCTCATGATGTCAAAGGTTACAAAAATCTGTATTATATATTGGCTCCTGAAATATCAATTTCAGTTGAGCTCTCTGGGGACGAGGTGCGGGTTGGTAAACAGTGACTATTATAGCTATATAAGATGCGAATTGAGTCACTGTCGGTCACTGGGCGTGTTTGTAAAAATAAATACGCTAAAAAATTCACTTACGTCCCTACGCCGACGGCTTAATGGTTAGAATCTCCGACTGACACCAATTCAGTCGGGTTTCGATCCTGGCTAGAGGCAACCGGATGTCTAGCCACACTGATGAGCTGCGAAACAGTCTGTCTGTGGATGACGTTATATATATATATATATATGTATGTGTGTGTGTGTGTGCGCAGACTTGTGCGTCCTTAAAATGTGTAAATATTATTAATGACACCATTTCACGATATTAAAATGCATTAATGGACATATAAAATTTTTGCACATATTTGTGATACTTTGTAGATAGATAGAGAGATAGATAGATTTTGTTTTCTAATTTGTTTTTTTTTTTTACTTTGGAAAATGTATTCCTACCTAATAATTTTTCGTAATATAATGAACAAAATAAAACCATATAACTATCAATAATCTTCACCATACCTCCGCACCACCTGATATGTGTCCTCTTTCTTCACATCAACGGACATTATATTTGGCAACCTGAAAGGCTATCAAATCTAATAGACACATGAAGAGTTAAATGGTGTAAGAAAAAGACGAAAACGCAGAAATTATTTCGAAAGAATCATTGTATAAGTTTAAGAAGTTACATTGATAAATTCTTCTTCTTCTTCTTCTTCTTCTTCTTCTTCTTCTTCTTCTTCTTCTTCTTCTTCTTCTACGACTACTACTACTACTACTACTACTACTACTATGTGCCAGATATCTCTCCACACCTTTCAACTTTCCTTTCTAGCTCCTTTCTGTAATCTATTTACACAAGCTCAATAAGTAGGTTACTCACTGTTTTCCTGTCTTTTCTTTACGACTTATAAGTGTTAAATTCATCAAGCATTCTTTCCTCGTTATTTGTCTCAGTAATTTCCACTATCTTTATTCGATCCTAAGCACAAATATCCGTTTTGTTCCCATTTTTCTTAAAACTTCCTCATCCATCAAATGTTTAATCCATAGTATTCTTAACATTACTCTGTTGCCTCAAGTGGGCTCTTCATCTGTGTGAGTAAATTGTCCAGCTTTCACTGCCATATAAGAGGATTGCTATTACATATCAGTTTCAACACTTTTTAATTGTTTCTAACGTGTCCTTCCTGCGTATCTTATTTTAAATCAACTTTAAATTTCATCTTGTGAATTTTTTATGAATAAAGTTTAAAGGAAAGTAACTTTATTATTTGAAAATAAATTTTCAGGCAAAATGTAACTTAAATGTAATTTCTGTTCCAAACAGAGACACAAACTTGAGCAGAAAATGTAATTTGAAGCGAAATAAATTTTGAGCACTTAGAGATTTTAGGCTTAAACTATAGATTTATGTATAAAATATCATACCATACAAAAGTGTCAGTTTTCAAATTATTTAAAAATGTCTTTTACTTTAAGATAATCTTTTTTATTATGAGATTCTTTAAGGAATATATATTAAAAACGTTGCTTAAAAAATCTAAACCCAAAAATATTCCCACATAAAATGAATGAGAACAAAACATCAAAAATTACATCTGAACATTACAAAATATTACATACAAAATGAAAATTAATCTCTTTGATGATGAAAAGGACAAATGTGCCAATTATTTAACTTATTTTTTAGATTTTATCTGAGACAAGCAATAAGGTGTAGATTCATGTAAAAACAACAGGAACCATATAATCTACACGTAAATGTTTGACCGTATGCTTTATATTAAAAAAAAAAACCTTTGAATTTACCCATGATGCTTGAAGCTCTTCTGTGAAAGTTCTCTTCAGTATACTCGCTGAGATTTGAATGCTACCAGTCGCCATTTTTATTTCATTTTAAAAAAGGTGAACAAAATACACACGCATACACGCACGCGCACACGGACTATTAAGATAAACTTGATTCTACTGGTCTCTATGCATATGCATCAAACACGATGGAGGCATATTTTATAATTGCATACTTGCAATAGCCTCTTCATAGTGAAGACCACTCCTGCGTGGTGAAAAGCCACACCCTTCTCAATATTCCCCCATTAATATAACATGGACAAAAGAATAAACACAACAGGTCTAGAGGAGTCTAATGTCGATAAATAAACCTGCATATATATCGTGTATGAATGCATCAGCTTGTGTGGCATTTATCATTATAATGGTATGATGAATCCTGTGGCTGTGCACGTGATCATTTTTTTTTCTTTCTTTTTTTTTTTTTTTTTTTGTTAGGCACCTCTTCTATAACAACCTGAAAACCACATGATTTCAGTAGGAGTTGCGACCCCTGATCTAATTAGCAACCGAAAGTTAGTGCTATCCAATAATTTGATCCGACCGAGGTCGCCGATGAGAGATAAAATCACAACTGTATTGAATTGAAACAAAGCGCCTCTGATTAAAAAAAATAATAAATAAATAATTTGTCATCCTATCAGTTTAATAAATTTGTTTTGAGACTCTTCACTAATTCAGAGGAAATCATTTTTATGCATCAGAACTGAAGTAAAAAATTACTATAAATACAAGACTTTAGATAAACCCAAGAGAAACAATATTATTAATGGTAGCTGTTATAAAGTAATCAGACAAGAGGAAAGGCCAGATAGGAGATATAGACTACATTTCAATTTGTTCATCATTTTTGCAATCAGTACTAAAACCATATAATTTATGTATGGATCTCTACATTTAAATGCTGTGTACATAATGTACTCAGAAATAATACAATAAAACAAAAAACTTTACAATATCTTATACTGTTTACTAAAAGTTCCCCATTTTGCCTCTACTAAAAGGGAGTAAACCCGCTCGTAAACATCAACCCATTGGTCACCTCTCGCCCCTATTTTAGTTGGACAGTTAGCGCTCATGTTAAGAGTGTCCATTCTGTAACAAATAATGCTATAAAATTTTCCTTGAATGTGCACATAGATCATATCATTCGTTTCTGGGCACCTCAATGTGGTGTAATGGTTAACAAGCTTGTGAAAATCGCGATATCCTTTCGTTTCCATAACTATTTTTCAAATGTTTGTACTTGTAAAATCCCAACGAACAAATATATTTGTAGATACAAGCACAAAAAATATTTTTTCTATTCAACTGTACGAATATTCAAGATTGACCAGGTCATCTATTCTTCATGCTTCTAAATTAAATGTTAAATATAAATCAAACTGTAATGTTCATAACAGTGTCAAGAACTAAGAAAATTGCCAAGTCTGCAGTTTTTTTTTTGTTTGTTTGTTTTTTTGCTATGGAGTTTTTTTTATTGAATTTCCCGTACGATAAGAACATTTCAAAAGTTTTGAAATTTAAAGGTCTTGTCAAAGACGTCATTTTCATGAAAAGTTCTTCCGTAGTTCACTAAGTGTCAGCTTATATGTTCTTGCAAATATATACGCCCGCGATTATGCGTACATTCCCGAACAAATACAAAAAAAAAAGATCAACATACTCATATATATTCGTGTGTGTGTGTGTGTGTGTGTGTGTGTGTGTGTGTGTGTGTGTGTGTGTGTGTGTGTGTGATATCATTGTACGAGGACTGGTATAAATTTCTTGACACTACGCACTTACTTAAATTTGGGCAAATAACCAAACATCAGGACCAGGTAGGAATCCCTTCTTGGTCGAGTCGAGAACTTTTCAGCATGAGTGTGAATGTAACAACAGTGTGCACATGGATTGAATTTTTTACTCTCACTTTCTTTGGCACTTTCTCTCCATTTTCTCTCTCTCTCTCTCTCTCTCTCTCTCTCTCTCTCTCATGAATCTCTTTTTATGAATGCTTTTTTACACATTATATATATATATATATATATATATATATATATATATATATATATATTCCATAGAGGAAAGGTCTGGTGATGGTGTCGGTGTCGGTCAGAAAACTGTCGAACATTTGGCTAAGAAAGTGGAGTAGCGCGGGCAGCCTGTGGGCGGACATTATCCTGCTGAAACAGCACATTGCCATTGGCTTCCTGTGGCAGGAAAGCCAACGGAACGGGTTGAATAATGTTCTGGATGTACTCGGTACTGTTCAACATTTTCTTCACAAACGCCAATGGTGAGCAAGTGCTATAACTTATTACACTACGATCATCCTGTGTGTCGTGGGCAAATACACGCTAGAAAAATCACTTCACCTGTCATTTGCATAAATACAGGACCAGCCCTCATCATTGAATACTACAGAGAGGAATTCGTTACCCAAAATGATCCACTTACAACAATACGGGTGATGTGGCGTGATTAGACACGGGTGTTCGAATTCTTTCAGAATGCGTGAGATCTACTTAACCAATGAAAACAACCAAGACGAAAATAAAAAATGTCAGAATTTTATTTTCTCTTTCATATTTTATTTAATAGCTTAAATAAAAAGTATAACATTTCTGATGATGTTTAAATAAAAAAAAGTAAAACATTTGTATACATTTTTTATTTGTTACTCATCCTATCACACAAACAAACACACACACACACACACACAGATACACACACACACATATATATATATATATATATATGTGTGTGTGTGTGTGTGTGTGTGTGTGTGTGTGTGTGTGTATGTATGTATGTATGTATATATATAAATTTGTATGTATACACTGGATTTTGCTTGAAATATTGCATAAACTACTTTGACTGGTATATAGATTTATGTAACGCAAAGTGAGGTTACATCAAAATATTAACCTTTTTATTCCCTATCATATCAAGTCAATACCAACAAAATAATATCGAAAATGTAGCAAAAATATGCAACATAACTTGTAAATAAGTCGGTTAACAGCCGGACATATTGTCTACTCTGCTTTCCAAGTCCCTGCCGCAAACCGAGTCCTGCATATATATATATATATATATAAATATATATATATATAATTATGGAAGTGTAGTCTAATTTTGCATGCATATATTTAAATGTATTTTATTCGTATTTTTGCAATTACAAATTGTTTCGTTTACTGTAGACATAATGTGTGTATGCGTGTACAAATTGTGTATATATATATTATACTTATTAAAGCCTTTGCATAATTTTTATGTACATATATATATTATGTACAGCATAATTATATATATATATATATATATATATATATTATGTACAGCAGAGAAATGAGACAAAGACGAAAAGATTTGTCGCATTTCTCACTATTGTTCAGATACTCTCTCCTACTAACACGCATATATATATATATATATATAGAGAGAGAGAGAGAGAGAGAGAGAGAGAGAGAGAGAGAGAGAAAGAGGTATTTGTATAAACAGATTATCTAAACTAACTTATATATATATATATATATATATATATATATATATATATATATATATATATATATATATGATTAAAACGAAAGATATCAATCTTATTGCCGATATTTTTATCATTTTGTTTGCTTTTTATTCTCAAATTTTACTAACTTGGACATTAAATCTACATACACACACATGTATATATATATATATATATATATATATATATATATATATATACATATATATATATTATGCACGTCAAGTAATATTATATGTTAGCATTGAGCTAAGAAAATATTTGGAGAAGACAACTTAGTTCAAGAACAAATAACTTACAAACGCAGAGATTCAGTAAAAAAAAAAAATGAAGCTATGTAGATATCGCAGTCTCTTTCCTTTCTTTCTCCTCCTTGCTCGCGTGTTATTTCACGTTTGTAATTTTTCTTTTTCATTATTAGATTTTTTTCTCACCGCACATTTCTTTGTGTGTGTGCGTTTTACGTACACCAAAAGTGTACACATACCCGGAAGTGATGAGCGTACTCTTTGCATAAGACGCAATTCTACTGCACACCAAAGGATAAAAAACAGCACCAGGTCACTTCCGGTAAGTCTGCCAGATGCAAAAGGTCACATGTCATGTTAGTATCGATGGACCCGTGTGTTGCAAGATGTGCTCTCCGACTGATCCGGAAACGGAGTAACGTTGAGAATATAACACGATTCTCGATGCCTGCTGATAGATAGAAAGAAAGATAGAATAATCATATAGAGGGAAGGATAGTGAGATATGAACAGATATCTTTTGCGCATTTCTCTCTTTGTCCAAAGAATGTATATATATATATATATATATATATATATATATATATATATAAGCAAATGGAAAACTTTTCTTTACCAACGCGTAAACTGAAAGACTTTATCAAGGTAAATGTAAGAATTTGCAACATGTAATTATAACCAGAAGTAAAGTGAAGGAAAAATACTGTTCAGTTTTCAGAATTTTAAATCAGTTTTCAGAATTTTAAATTTAAGAACTCTTTAAAATATTCTTAGTGTATAAGTCAAGGTAAACTTAACTATGGATGACGCTAAGTGATGTAATTTAATTATTAATAAACGAAAGTGAGGAAATGTTGTTATTATTGATGTTAAATTTATTTTCTTATTTATTTAGATATATTTATTTCGTTATTTATTAATGAAATTATTATTTATCATTTTATTTTAATTTGATAAATTATTTATGTATTTATTTTTATCAATAGAAGTTAACCGTTTTTTTTTCTTTTTTATGACCATGTATGTTGGATTGGGAAAGGAATATTTCCTTTAAGAACGGAGATATTAAAAAAAACAGTCTTTTTTCAAACATCTCCTTGATAATGTCTTTCGGGAACGAAACGTGTTGGTGAAGAAAAGTTTTTTTATTTTATCTTTATTCATATTGTCTTTTCTAAATTGTTCTATTTATATCTGAATTTTTACACGTATAAACACAAACACGTGTGTGTGTGTGTGTGTGTGTGTGTGTGTGTGTGTGTGTGTGTGTGTGTGTGTGTGTGTGTGTGTGTGTATTCACACTGCAATATTTATTGACGTGGTATTAGATGTGTCCACTTCATACAATTTTGATTCAGATCCTTATTGACAATATATATATATTGACAATAGACGTGAACAGATAGATAGATAGATAGATAGATAGATAGATAGATAGATAGATAGATAGATATTAATGGGTTCAGTTAGGCAGAAACATATAGATATGAAACCATCTACTATTCAACGAATATGCCTAAAGTAGGCAAGTAATGACGCAGCTCTTGAAGGACCGGCTTAATAAAGTTTTATGCAAACAACAAGCAAATCATAAAATAACCAGTTCACTTATTAGATAAAGTAGATCCATTTACAAACAACAGTCTTTTAGTTTTGTTTTGTTGTGTTTTATCTTCTATTTTTCTGCTTTCTTTTCCGAAGACTAATATTACTATTAAAATTACTAAAAGCCTGCAACGTAACATAAAATCCTAAAAAATAAAACTTATCGAACAAGGCGGAATGTCACAAGCCCATCTAAAAGATTACATCAACGGCATTCAAGGGACGTAATCATTCTTTTATTTTAAGATTGTCGTCTGATAAATACCCATCAGTCCAAACTCATATCGACATTTTTAATTCATAGTCCAGGCAAATGAACTGGACATAATGATTTAATTCTTCGTGCAGTTCTATTAAAAGAGATTTTATGGTAAAAACTATTGCATTTTGTTAGTTTTTGTACTAGTTCTTGAAGAGAGTTGCAACTTTAAAATGTTAACTATATACAATTTACAAAATAAATATTAATGCGTCAGCATTCATAGACTTCTTTTGTCTACATTGGGGAATACCATTGGACAGATAATCAACAATTAATATAAAGGAAAGGTTTCTGAAATATCTGGGCGATTTTCTTAAGTTTAAGGAAATCAATGTTCTTTCTGCTGACTTTTAGCTGGGATTTTCATTCGCAGATACGAATTCAAATTACTTTTTATTTATCATTTCAACTGTTGATCATTATTTATTACAAAGAAGTAATTACAAAAACATTTAATGCAAGTTAATGGAAAATGATTTTTAACGCTTGGATTAATATTGCATATTTCACATTTATAGGATTAGTAGGTGTGACTGACACACAGGAAATAGTATGCACTCAACTGCCTCATGGATAATATCTGTAGTTATTTGTAGTCTATGTGACTGGATATGTAAATGAGTCACATCATCTCCCTGTACCGAAGAGGTTTTATCCCTTTATTTTCTCTGGTATCTCTTCTGGGAGCTTTTGCCTCCTTACTATCTTCCTCCCTAAGAGATTGTGTAGGACATCTTGATCTTCTTTTTTCTTAGGAGTGTTCCTCTAATGATTGTCATCTTCAGAGTCGACATTACTCCCATTTTCAGTGTCTGCCCATTTTGCATTATGAATTTTGTCTCTTGTAGATTAGATTCACTATTCTTTTTATACCATATTTTTTGTTGATGGCATAGGACATAGTCAACGGAGCTCTCATTTGTCTGTCCATGAAGGTGAACAAATTTTTCGATCTTCCAGCACGTGGTATTGTCCTATAACTTAGCAATAATCTAGGAAGAAATGTTTCTATTTTTTCTTTCCTTTGTACACATATTTTCAACCCGTTTTTTATTGTTTTACCATCCTTTCTGCTAATCTGTTTATATGGTATAGTGGGGTTTTATAAGGTTTGCATCCAATTTTCTTCAACCATCGGCATAGTTCCTCGTCACAAAACTCTGGGACGTTGTCAGATACTAGCTTTTTCAGAACTCTATTTCTTAAAAAGATGATCTTTAACGCTTGTTTCATGGTCGAGCTTCTTTTGTTGGAGATCTGTATCAGTAATAACAGTATTAGTAATAATCCCATTCCAATAACCTGGGAATGATCCATGTGGGTTTTGTCCCAAGGTTGGAACTCTTTCATCCATATATGTATTTTTGTCTGTCTAAATTTTCTCCTGTCATTGTACATTTTACACTTTGTTATGTATTCTTCTACATCTGTAGAATAGCCTGGCCACCATGCTTCTCGCCTTAATCTCCTTTGTTTAGACTTTATTCAGCAATAAACACTGTCATGTACACTTTTTATAATTTTGCACCTTTGCATTGCTGGCAGAACCACTACGTCTCCATTACAAACTACACACTTTTTTACAGTTAATTTGTGTTTAACCGCTTTAAAACGCCTTTCTGTTCATGAGCAATTATTTCCAATTGTTATTTTATGTACTGTTCAATATGGGATATCACTTCGTATCCTCTACTAATTTGTCTCTCAATAAAATATCAGTTTCAACTCAGTGTAAGAAAGTATCTTCGAATTTTTCCTCCTCTTTCTCACTTTCAGATTTAATGAACCCCAATCTCAACAAAGCGTCTACATACGCAATGGTATTACCTTTCACGTACTCAATATCACAGTCAAACGCCATTAACATTAAGGCCCGTTTTAGAATTCTAGAAGACATTACCTTGGGAAGTTCCTTCCTAGGATTAGGAACATGAATTCTAAAGGTCTATGGTCAGACCCTAATAGGAATTTCTTTCCAGTCAAATCTGACAAGCTCTATTTATAGTCCATATTACGGCCATTATTATGTTTGAGTAGTTCAATTCGGCTTTTGACACTTTTCTTGAAATATACATCATAGGATGACCATCCTGTGCTAATATTCCCGAAATTAAGTGTTAACTTGCGTTAGTTGTTACTACTATTTCCTTTCTAGAGTCGAATATTTTTACTACTGGCTTCTTTGCCAGGACAGCTTTTAAATTTTCAAATGACACTTGTTGTACTTTTGTCTGAATAAATTCCACATTCTTTTTTCATAAAGCGGCAAAAGGTCCTGTCAATTCGGAGTATTGCTCTACATATCGTCTGTAGAAATTTACAAGTCATAAAAAGATTCCAATTCTTTTTTCTTTTATTTCTTTTTTTGTTCTTTTTTGTGCTTAAGTACTTCAAATATTTTGTCAATTAATGATTGGCTTGATGATATGCCTTCGTTAGATATGGAATATCCCAAAAATTATATGTTTTTAGTGTTGCGCACACATTCTTTTTCGTTAATTTTAATCTAGCATTTTTAAACTTATTCAAAACGATACCGGTTTTCCATTTTAATTCTTCGTCGTTAATAGTACCAACATAAATGTCATCCTGGTAGCATATTATATTTTTACATTGCTACCAATAACTTACGCAATAGTCCTTTGAAAAATCGCACTTGTGGTTTTTAATTTCATGCGACATTCTTTGCCATCTTAATAAGATCATTAACGTGTTTATTGTTGTGACTTCGTCAATATCAGTTTTCATCAATAGGTATTTGATGGTATGTCAACTTTAGATCAATTTTAGAGAATGTTTTCATGCCTGCAAGCCGATTCTACATTGGGGATAAGGATATGAGTCTGCACATATTTTGTGGTTTACACATATTTTGTACTCGCCACAAATATGCAGATTCCCTTTCTTAAAATTACTAACGAGAAGGTTCATTTGCTCCCTCCTGGTGGAACTCGTTCAAGTAGATCCTGCAGTTTTTTTTTAGTTTTTCCACAACTACTCATAGTAGATGAACTGGCATTTTTCATGCTTCAAAATATGATGGGGATACGTTTTCCTTTAGTCATAACTGCTTCATAGTTTTTAGCATTTCTGCTTCTTCTGCCTTGACTTTCTTTACAAATTTTGTCGAATTTATGTTCAATATATCATTTGCTATTAGACCGTGATTCTTTTCATAGTTTTCCACGTTAATACGTCTTATTTTTTAGTTCCACCAAGGCTTCAAAATAGCCTTCCCGTATGTAGTTGCATGTCCAATAAAACATTATCGATTCGGGTTTTTAATAACCCTTTTTTCATTTTTTTAGGAAAACACACCCAAATTTAGTTCCTCTTTATTTTGTTGAATCGTCTCTAAGTTTTTCTTTTTGAATTTACACATACGTTTAAAAGGATTCATTTCGAAACAATTTTCACATTTTTTTATGCACCAGACATTTTTGTTTTTCTCTTTGGTATTAATATCCTAAAAAGGTATGCCTTATTTTATCTTTTTTCTTTATCGCGTATGTATCCATTTCTCCACCAGATCCGTAACTTTTGTTTTATTAAATTTTTATAACTAATTCTTGTTGCTGAACAAATTCAACACACTGTTCTAGTGACAACCTTCACAGTTGTAAATGCATTAGAGTCATTTGCCGATACTCCTCATTTTGAACGCATTTTGCCAATTTCATTTGGATCAAATCCTCTTCGATTGACTAATGTTCTGATCGCAGTTTCTCAAATTCACAATATTTAGCGGTCTGTTTTAAACGAAGAACATATTCGATGACTGGTTCATTCACTTTTTGAAAAATATTCATAACTTAGCTCTCTCTTCATTTACTAGTTTGTTTGTTTTTTTCTTGTGTGTTATGATTTTCACTATTAGTTGACTTATATTGTCAAGCGTTACTTCCTCCAACTGTCTTGTGTGTACTATTGCTGATAATTTTATGATGGCCTCACAACCAGCTGTTTCCAAGATGGGATCAGTTATTTGGTTTTGTCCCCCAACTGATTTTAAACCCTTCACCTTTTCTCTTCTAGCTTTAGCTGCTAGTAACCTAAACGACGCTTGTGCGTATTCATAATTATCAAGTGTTCATTCGATTTTTTAGATATTGGTGACGCCATTGTAGTGTTACTGACTCACAGGTAATAGTTGTAGCTATTTATAGCCTTTGTGACTGTCCATGTAAATGTGTCACCTCAGAAGAATTTGTTATATTCTCCTAAATTATGCTTGGATTTGATTTGATACAGTTTACATACACTTCATGTGTTTCATAAAAATAAAGAGCAAAAAACGTAGATTCATTATTACGTAATTAAATTAGGAGTATTTATCTTGATTAAGCGATTTAAATGATTGAAATTTGGTGCCCGTGTACTCATCTCTCAGATAGCTCCTTCTTATTGCATCAAGAACGTCAACCTTGATGTCTGCGGTCATAATCAAAAGAATTGTGAAATTTCTGAATAACCCACCATAAAATGCAACCCTTGCACAGTGTGTGTTATTGGATTACCCCACTAAAAAAAGACATTCTGGGTGTAAAAAAGAAATATTGTTTAGAATGTTACCGTTAATCAAAGGCCAATACACCAAGAAAAATTGGTTTCAGTTTGTAAATAAGAAGAGCGTAATGGAGATTAAGAATACACCTCAGGAGAAATTAAATATTCTTATTCTTTATTTTATCACCAGATATAATTAAATTCATTTCTTTTAAATAAAGAATTGAAATAGAGATGATCACTGATTTTTTGATTCAACATGAGAAGCAAGATTAATCTAATCTCTCTCACCGATGTTAAGTTTGACACAAGGTCGAAATTAAAATTCGAAAGGTAATTGTACGGTTCCTTCGGTATATTTCCATTTTTCTTGAACGCCTCAGATATTGATCTTGACCATTTCCTTTTAAGTGAAAAGAGGGGAGGGTACAGCCTGGAACTGGACTTTGGTTAATTCGCGCATTATGTCCTATAAGGTATACTTTCTTCAGTATAACGACGGTTACGTGATACAATATGAATAATGTACTGGATTAAGGGTGGTAGCACTTGTTAAGGTCCCAGCTACGGGCAAATAGTCAACGCCAAAACTGGTATCAAAACACTATGAAAGTATAAAAATATATTTTCATAGCAGCAATAACTTTTTGAAAAAATATTACCACCAATATATTTAAAAATATATTACAGGCAATAAATTTGACTCTTGACAAAAATACCAGCAATACATTTAAAAAAATATACCAGCAATATATTTGACTCTCGACAAAAAAACTCTCTTTATAAACATACCTTAATGAAAGCTGATCTGCAAACTGATTTCTTATAAAGAATATCTATTCTATTCATACGAATCTATTCTAAAAGTCTTGTCGGCATTAAATAAGCTATTGAGGTTGATATGCCGTAAAACAAAATAAACCATAAAATGGAATAACTACATAGATATACCTATCTAGGTCTATCTCGGGTTGTCCATAACTGAGTTGTATTTATTGAGTGTGGCTGCAAGGAAACATGCTTCATACATGATCAATGGGGTTTAAATCAGGAAACATCCTGTTGGGAGTCGGTTCCACAGAGTAGTGGTTCGTAGGAAGAAGCTGTTCAAGTAGAACTTATTTCCCACCAACGAAATATGTATGCTTTGCTACAATGTAAGTGGCATGGCATGTCCTTGACGGGAAGGTTTGAATTGGCGGGACCAGGGAATGACCGAAGTCTCAAACGTTTTGTCAACACCCATTAAACTGAAGGTAATAAAAATAAATATTATAACTTATTTGTAAAAAACAAGAAGCGAAATATGTAATAATTCATTTGTAAGTAAGTGTGGCCATGCTAAAATTAGAGGCAATTATTGTAATGGACAACCGAAACCATACATCTATATATGCGTGGTCATGTATCTAGGTAGAGTTGCCTTGTTAGATGACTTTATAATTTACAAATATCGTTACCACCCTGCCAGTCCCTGTTGCACCCGACCAATGGGTACCCAAAGCATCCATTTTTCACGATGGGGGGTCAGTATTTGCTATAACACAAAACACCCGGATGATCAGTTAGTGTAGTGAAGGAAAATGTCTAAACATCAAACATTCTGTTGTTATACAAAGACTTAGGGCCGCAAAAAGGAGTCACAAAAGATAAAGCGAGGGAAGATCTTTACACAAAGCGCGGGAAAAATAAACAGACGTTAGAATGGTTGTCATTCTCACTGTGAGATTGATAAATCTCAGTGCATTGCGTTTGAAATGCGGACTTTGTGGATTCTCATATATACATATATCATACATACATATGAGTGAGGCGTGAGTTTGGAAAGGATTTGAATATATTGCTGGAAGTTCTAAAAAGGAGATAACGTGCATATGCGTGATTGTACGTAATATATATATATATATATATATATATATATATATATATATATATATATATATATATGTATATATATATATATATATATACATACATACATACATACATACATATATATATATATATATATGTATGTATGCATGTATATATATATATATATATATTGAGAATATGTATAGGTGCATAAGTAAGTGTAAGGTATATGCAGATATGTATGTATTTATGCGCCTGCATGCAAGAGTTTATAAAAGATGCAAAAACAAAGAAATAAATTATGTAACAAAGTAACACAAAGTCAATAATACAATTATATATTTGTTTGTGCAGAAAGGGTCTTACACACATACACACACACACACACACACATATATATATATATATATATATATGTGTGTGTGTGTGTGTGTGTGTGCGCGCTCAACAATAGATAGTAGTAATAAAAGTAGCGGTGACTACTTAAGTTTGCTGATTTCTGAGTTTTAAATCAAATTTAATTTATTAGATTTTATTAATATATATATATATATATATATATATATATATATATATATATATATATATATATAATCAATAATAAACAGGGTGTGATGGATAAATTGTCGTCTAAATTACATAAAAGTGAAAATAACACTGACATTTCATTTTAACAGTTATATTTCCCAAACTTGCATAAATACATCTTAAATTACAAAAGGGTAAATTTATTCAATAAAATCACCATTGACTTCAACCACGGCCTAATCTCCTGTAACTCTTCTGGACGCTCTCCTTGTTTAAGTGGGTGAATGTTGCCATAATCCTTGGCTTCAGTTCATCTTTGCTATTACAAGGAGTTTTGTTGGTCTCTCGCTCAACTGCGCCTCCCACATAATAATCAAGGAGTCTGGAGAGCTAGGTGGCCAGACGTAAGGGGTGATGTGGTCGCAGAAATTCTCTGACAGCCATATGACTGGATTCTCCTGCTTGTGTGGCATGGTGCCATAGATAGGGTCTTCCCTCAGCCACCCTCTTGATCCAGAGTAACACTACCTCCTCAAGGCACTTGATTTAGGTCTTCGTGTTGTGTCTGAGACTCTGTGGGAAGATGAATGGAAGCATAACGTCGCCATCACTAGTGATCACTTCATACATCATTGTAATCACCATTAGACTCTACCAACTCTTTCCGAATCCTTGGCACTTTCCTCAGATTGATACCCAAACACTCTGAAACGTTCGTATTTGACCATACGTCGTATTATATTTATGTCAATTCTCAGTTTATACTGTTTATTATAAACTGAGCATTTGCTTAAATATTTGTATCTATAAAATAACGTATAAACAGAAAATACTTGTCGGTTTTAGTTCATTTCATTATATATGATGTCATTTGTTTGTTTAAGATATCCTTCGAGCAGATATGATCGTTCGAGAAAATCATGGGAAATTTGTTGTTTAAAAACAGTCATTTGACTTTGATAACCGGACGCTTTGATAACCAGACGCTAAATGGTATAGCAAGTCAGGCTATATGACGGTTCCGTATAGGATACAGGTTCGATTCTTATAGAAGGTCTCTTATTTTCTATGAAATTTCTCGGATATTCAGGCCAGTAAATGTAGTTAATACTTTTCATTATAAACTGAGCATTTACGTAAATATTTATACTATAAAATAACATATAAACAGAAAATATGTTAAATTGAATATCAATATCAATATATATATATATATATATATATATATATATATATATATATATATATATATATATATATATTGATGCATGTTTCATTAAATAATATAGACAAGTTGTGTCTATTTTAAGTAAGTTCCTTTCATATTGTCTGATAAGCGTGGTCATGTGTGACATCACGAGCTGCGGTGTGATTTTCGCTTCCGCGTCTCGTATACACGAGTTTGTCGTTGCTTTGAAATTTTTCATGCAACAAAAACAGACTATCATTATTGTTTCGTCCTAGTATTGTTTGATATATTGAAATGTAATTGTCATCTTTGATAATGGCTTATGTAAGCCGAAAGCATAGATCAGATTTAAACATAAGTATCAATATGGCGATTTCCTTTCGTCTTTCAATGATAATGTTATTAAGCTTATCAGACAATATGAAAGGAACTTACTTAAAATAAATAGACACAACTTGTCTATATTATTTAATGAAACATGCATCAATGAAAAATGGCGGCCTAAATATACACAATATATATATATATATATATATATATATATTAAAGTTTTGACTGAAATGAAGCACGAAGTGATTTTTTTTTAAAGTCGGTATTATCGAATACACCTATGTTCTTTTTCAACTTACGCTTTCGAGGAATGTTGTTGTTTGGAGGACTGTCTGTGGAAATTATACTCTCTGCGTAAACCTAAATTCTTGTTTAATCCCTCCCTTATTTTGAAAATAAATTTCAACTCCGATCTACGCGTTTTCTTACGGCAGTTGAATGAATACGCTAAAAGCACGCATCTAATGTCATCAGCGTTATGAAATGGTTGGTTGAAGTGTACTGCAATGGAGAAATTATTTTTTTGTCGTCTCTCATATTTTATTAAACTGTTTCTTAAATCTACATATTATACGTGAACCTTCTTTCCAAATAAGTTTAAGCTGAGTATTTAGGACGGTCTAGTCTTAGATTGGAAACAAGAATGGACCAACACGTTCCTAAATATATCAGATTACATTCAAGTACTCGTGCGTCGTAGTCTGTACACGACTCGGCAATCGGACAGCACCTATTGGAGAAGAAAATGTGCCCGTCTTCTTTCACGAGATTCATTCTCTAATTTGCATATAGGCAAGTCCAAACACTATTTGTTAGTTCTGGAGGTCATTTGTCTTAAATTGAAGCAACCACCTATATTAAGTTTATCAGACAAAAGGATAATTTTTTGCGGTCTTATTTGGTTGTTAGTGAACGATTCTTTACTTGTTTTATTCTCTGGCTGGTTGATTTTCTTATTCTCTTAAGTTTACGTATTTATTTTAATCGTAAACCTGTTTTAAACGTGTTCCAGCCTTATCTCCAAGAATTTTTCCGCATATTTACAGTCTAATTTTGATTATTTCAGCTTTGCCAACAATCTTTACCTGAAGAGGCGTTGGTCGAAAGGTTGCCTAGGTCCCAAGAAAAAAAAATTGCGTATATCAAAGCTTTTGGACGTGTTCACGTTTTGTTCTTTGTTCGAATTCATTTATATTCATGACTATAATTGCTTAAGGTGTGTACATTATTACTAACTGGAATGCACACTATTTCATGATGTTTGCCAATTCATCAATAGATTTGAAGATACTAAAATAACTTCATATAAATGTAATATAAATCTTCATCTATCTCAGTCGCATTCTGATTTCTAGATAAATACGAATATATATATATATATATATATAATATATATATATATATATATATATATATATATATATGTGTGTGTGTGTGTGTGTGTGTGTGTGTGTGTGTGTGTGTGTGTGTGCGAATGTAGGTTTGTCATATATTTTCAACTTTACTCCTAGAGACAACCTAGAGACAAACATGTCATATCATTTTTTTTTTAATCAGGCCGACTCTTTGAGCAAATTAAAAGCCTTCTGAGCTAAATCCGGACCCGCAATCCTGATATTTTGGATTCCCAAGTTTTCATTATTGCGATTGTTTTCGGCGATTTTTTATGTGATTTTTTGTGACGAATTTTTTTTTTTTTTCTACGATAACATTTTTTATAACTTAGAAATAAATTTGGGAATAATTGAAAATAATTGCGAAATTCAGAAAAAGTCATCCATGAAATAAAAATAAAAGTTTGTATGGATAAGTAAGGAGCCACGTACATCAACTTAGCTTTAAATTAAGTGTTGGCAGAAGAATTATCGTTGAGCTAAGCTTAAATATTAATGCAATACTTAAATGCAGCGATTAATTTTAAGTTCTTCTGTACTTTATTATTGACTATCGTATACGGCAGCAGTTTGCCTCACAAAAAGAAAATCTCTGCCAACAGAAGACCAGATTGCAATCAAAAGAGCCAAGGCTGAAGAAAGAGAAAAAGAAAGTTCTGTGCAAATGAAAACCCAGATCAAACGGCAGCCAGGAGAGCTTCCAAAGCTGAGAATATACAAACACTTAGGGACTCTCAAAGTTAGTTTAAATGCCGCCCGATATGCACCCTAATATTATACTTTTAGGAATATATATATATATATATATATATATATATATATATATATATATATATATATATATATATATATATATATATATATATATATATATCAGTTGAAACGTTATTTTTTAGTGGATACGCATACTTGAGTAGACGCTCCATTTATTTTAAACAGTATATTTATTTTCGTTCTGTCGGATTAATCAATAAAAATCCATTACTTCTTTATAAATTGCTTTGTTTACGTTTCGGATACGAAACTGAGCAGATACAAGATTGTGCTTCAGGACAATGCTCATTTATATTATTTGCATTATTCGGACTATTGTCGTCATCTTCATTGCCATATTGACAACGTTTAGGCCGTTGTACGCTCCGGCCTTCTTCAGGTAGTTGGAATTTCACACGGAACCCTATATTTCATCCACCGGTGTAGATTGTTCTAGTTCCACGTGCCATACCATTTTCTGTGCAGCTGTGGTAAGAAATATAAAGAAACAAGTCGCTCCCTTAAGGTAAGACTGCAAGAACATCATAAAGCGGTAACACAAGGGGAAATAGAAAAATCAAGCGTAGCTGACCATATATGGAGGAAAAATAAAGACCACCACCCACTGTGGGATGAGGTTGAAATAATAGATAGAGAGCTCTGGTAAAAATTATGCATTAATAATAACGGAAAAATTGCAATATGAGCACTGGTAAAAATAGCTGGCTGAGACATTAGTTTTATAAGTCCCAAAAATTCAGTACAAATGGCATCAAGGACACATGGCCCAGTGGATAAAGACGTTGACTAGAGTTGTGAGTTCAATACCAGGCTACAGCTGTGGTGAACCAAAAAACTTACAGTTGAGTTATAGGGAAACAACTGAAACATGTAGAGGCATGACACGTGGAACTAGAACAAATTTCGAAATTCCAATCTCTAAGAAGTCCCGGAACGTTATGAATATGGTAATGAAGATGAGGATAACAGTCCAAATAATGTAAATAATAAATACTTCATCTCAGATTTTTGTTCACTTTGCCAAAAAAAAAATAATTTATTGAGTTCATCATTCAAAAAAAAACTTTGAAAGACACTAAATTATTGGAACACTGCTTTTCTGAATATTAATAAAATAGAAAACTGGTAACCCGTCATTAAAAGAGATATGAAAGAAAATGTTAAAGAACATTCAAGCAAAGAAGATATCTGGGAAGCAATAAAAACTGCAACAAGTAACGTCAAAATCAATAAAGTAGAAAAATTAACAAAATCAATGAACAAAAGGCTAATGAAGGTTATAGAATGTCAAGGAGGCTATAAAAATGTAAAAATGATGAACTCAATAAATTATTCTATATGAACTTTTGTATTAATTAAATAGATGTTTCGATGGCCTATTTCTTTTGGATTTATTTATAAATAAAACATTTCCTTCTCCTTTGTTTTCATCATATAACCTGAAACACACGAAACAAATTATTGTCAGTATTTTTTATTCAGGCTAAAACTTAACGAGCTTTTTTTATATAAATATAAATTTATTCTAACGATTTTACCTACATTAGTTGGTATTGACTTGCATAATGATATTTGATATATATATATATATATATATATATATATATATATATATATATATATATATATATATATACAGTCAAATATTATTATGCAAGACATATAATATACGACACGCATACAGACTCCAAGAAATATGAACATGCGTAAAGCTATTCAAAATGCGCACCGCTTATAAAGGCATTTATTTATCCATGTAAATGCGTGTTATTAAAAAGAAATGCATCTAAGTTATTGATAAAAAAAAGAAAACGGTATAAAATTTTATAAAATATAATAAATCGGAAACGTTCTCAAGTTAAGTGTGTACAGATACGTACATGTAAATAAATATTAACACTGTGATCTAAAGGAATTTACTTATCTTCTCTCTCCCCTCTCTTTCTCACTCTCTCTCTCACTCTCTTTCTCTCTCTCTCTCTCTCTGTCTTGCCCTTATCATGGTAACTGTAAATTATGTTTTCATTCATACAACTGCATGTAAAGTTACTTTTTTATATATATATATATATATATATATATATATATATATATATATATATATATATATATATATATATATATATGGGATTTGGGCAGATCTACTTCTATTACAGTGTGAGATATTTAATAACAAAAGTGTTGGCAAAAAAAGTAAAAAACAATCTAAATGAAATCCGTTACATTATATAAACCAAAAGACGCATATAAAAAATTATTTTTAGATTTAAAATTACCA
The DNA here is from genome assembly GCA_903632075.3 of Acanthosepion pharaonis. Classification (NCBI taxonomy): domain Eukaryota; kingdom Metazoa; phylum Mollusca; class Cephalopoda; order Sepiida; family Sepiidae; genus Acanthosepion; species Acanthosepion pharaonis. Next base: position 997,579 of record CAHIKZ030001054.1, read on the forward strand.
GCGTCTCTTGTTCGTGCGCATGTGTAATCGCATCAGCATCAACGAACTTAGTTTGATGAAATCCAAAAAGGACGAAACGCGAAAATTTTTTTCATCATTATATATATATCATAATTAAGAAATTTATCGAGTCTAGAAGAAACCTTAACAGAATGCAGAAAGCACTGGACGGCTGTTTCGTCCTATATTTGGGACTCATCAGTAGCGCTTCAACGAGAACCGTTGGTACAGTTGGTATGTCGTTTGTCTTCTATCGTAACTGTTCGGGTTTCAAAATTCGGTAGTGGATGCGCACTGCTGATGAATCCCAAATATAGGACGAAACGGCTGTCCAGTGCATTCTGTTGAGGTTTCTTTTAGACTCGATGAATTACTTAATTATGATTATTTCAAATCCTTCTTATTATTTCTCTCTCTCTCTCTCTCTCTCTCTCTCTCTATATATATATATATATATATATATATATATATATAAATACTGTGGATTTTATTATTTGTGAGTTTGTCATCCATACGTGAATAGCATTTTTTATGAGTTTTACTACCTCTCGAGGAAACTTGCTGATCGTGTACAGAAAATGTACGGAAAACAAAAACAAAGTTCAATAAGTCATTAATTTATGAAATATTTGAGCAACCATCTTTAAGTTTGTTTATTTCAATAGTGATTCCAGGAAAACAGACAAACGAACGTCTTTTTCAATTCTTCTTTTATGTGTTGTGTCTCTTCAGGGTGTTGAGTATCATGGCTTTACACAACTTTCTGTCCTTCGTACCTTTGTTTGTTTCCTGTTCCCTTTTCAACCATCCATTTAAACAAGCTCGTTAGCTCAGTTAATCGTTGTTTCCCCTTCGTTCCTCTTACCTTCAATATGTCTTATGAGTGTCAAATTCTCTTAGCCATTTTTCTTCATTATGTGATCTATAAATTTAAACTCTTTCGTTTTATATCTAACGGTCCATTTTCCTTAAAACTACTTCGTTGTACATAAGCTCCGTTCATTTGAAATTTACTTATTTTTTTAAAATATGCTTTGGATATATAAAAAAAATAATTTAAATTGAAAATTCTCAGCCTCCCCTCGTTCGTGCACATTTGTAGTCGCATCAACGTAAGCATCACTTTAGTCTGATGAAGTCCTAAATGATGAAACGCACCATATGAAAATTTTCTCTCTATATATAAATATATATGTCATTTTTCTATATACCTGGCGGTCAATGAAGGCGTCCCCCAGGGGTCACTTCTTGGACCAACCATCTTCTTGGTTTACATAAATGATCTACCTAAGAACATATTCTGATCATTTGTAAACGTTTATACCTATGATACGACGATATACGGGCGTACCTCTTGACGATCAGATTGGCAGCTGACCTCTCTTCCGATCTAGTACTAACTTCCCAGTTGGGGAAAAAAACTAACTGGTTACATTCACTACCTTTAAATCTAAACTGATTACATTTCATCACCGCCGATCAGAGCCGAACTACCATCAGTCACGATGAACGTGTGTCCCCGCGAGGAGACCCCGTGCCTCGTAAGAATATTGGGCCGCAAACTCACATGCGATCTCAAATGAAATTCCTATATACGATCCATCGCTAAAGATCGGCTTCCTGTACCGCGCCATCTCATGCTATCCTCAACCATAAGAACAAGGTCAGGCCAAAAATTGAGTACTGTTGCCATATTTGAACAGGAACTTCTTAGACCTCACTTTCCAGTCTTGATAGAGTTCAAAAGTGTCTCCGAGTCTTTGTGTGAGAAGAATTATTTTCCACATTCCAACCTCTCTCCCACAGGCAGGATGAGGCGATTCACTAACTCTTCTATCGCTAACATGGAACGTGCTCCAACGAACTGCATCTCCTGGTTCCACTAGGTCAGATCTTCACGGCTAGGACCTGAAATGCCACTAACATAGTAGCAAACCGCCCACATTCCTTACGTATTCCATCAACGAAAAGTAATTTCCACTCAAACAGCTTCTTCCCACGAACCACTGCCCTATGGAATAGACTCCCTAGACGATGTTTTCCCGATCACTACAATCTTAACCTGTTCAAGCTCAGAGAACCGTTGTCTTCCTTCCTATCCAACTATCCTTTATCGTAACCCTCTACATCAAGTGGCCCACTGGCTTTGTACAGGGTGAACCTTACCGCAAAAAATGAATGCATATATATATGTGTGTGTGTGTGTGTGTGTGTGTGTGTGTGTGTGTTTATGTACGATCTCTCTCTCTCTCTCTCTCTCTCTCTCTCTCTCTCTCTGTACGTGTGTGTATTGTATCTTCTTATAGACTATGTCAGGTTTTGTTATGTCAGCCAATGTGTTCACAAAAATATTAGCATTGCCCAAACGATCTTCTTCTTCTTCTTCTTCTATGTGTCGTATCGCTTCAGAACGTTGGTGATCATGGCTCTCTGCACTTTTCAGTCCTTAGCTCTTAGTAAATTTTGTCTTCTAAACCCTGTTCTGCCATCCATTTACACAAGCTCGTTAGATAAGTTAAGCGTTGTTTTCCTCTGTCACTCTTGCCTTCCGTATGTCCTGTGAGTATTAAGTTTTCCAAGTTTCCGTCATTCATTGTGTCCTAGAAATTTCAACCCTCTCTTTCTTATGTTAATTATAAGCGTCCTTTTTGTTTCCATTTTCTCTAAAACCTCACATGTTTATTTTATGGTATTCTCAACATCCTTCTGTAGAACCACATTTCTGTTGCTCTAAGTTTCTTCTTCATCGATGAGGAGAGATTGTCCGGTATTCATTGCCATTAGGAAAACTAATATTACGTAACAGGACAGTAATCTTTATTGGTTTCCAACGAATACCGGTAGGATTTTCAGGATATATTTATATGATAAATATACCATATGGATTTCAGCATATAATATCTGTTTGCTAGTGTGTGATTTATTATGCAACTTGAGGTTTGTTCATTATACTAGAAATAAATCAATATAACTGTATAATTATTAATGCTTACTTTTTAATTTCAGATATATAAACATTGCCATGGGTTGAAACAAAGATAAAACTTCAAAAGAGAAACAAAAAATTGGAAATTTTTCGAGTGATGAGAAAATATAACACTGTAAATTGAAAAAACTTGAAGAAACAAAAAAAAAAAGAAATTGAAAATATTGTCAAGATACGAAAAAAATGGCTTTAAGAATGTCACAAAGTGATTTGAGAAAATAAAAAAAATACTAAACAAGAAAAGTGGATTGATCAGTAAGAAAAATTTGCTGTTATGAATGCAAACAGAGAGAAAAGATGCAGAATATTAAAAGCATCGGCTGAAGACATGAAAGCAACGAAACTATCAACTTTAATACTTTAATAAGTAGATTCAAACTTTTTAATAAGGAATATCGAGCTACATTGCATGAACCTTTTCAGGGCTAGAGTTTGTATCCTTCATGGAAATAGTCAACAACCACAACTCAGACAACAAGACGATGAAAGTGGAATAATACTTTGGATTTTTTTTTTGTCAATAAATTTGTAAGTCATTTTGAGTGGTACAGGTCACAAGAAAGAAGGTTTAAACTCAAGATTATTTTCCTGCAGGACTAAGTTACTTCTCATTCTGAAAAGCTGACAATTGCCCACCCGGAAAAGAGAGACACCAAATTAATGGAATACCAGTTTCTTCAAATAATAAATATGAATTTAGCGTCAGTCATTAATAGAAATGGATGGAAACAGAAAACAATTTTTACGCAAAGAAAATCTGTGGGAAGCCACAAAATCATCTGCATGTAGAACAGTAGAAAAGTAAACAAAAATAAATGTTGAAATACTGAATGTTATAGAACGCCTAGAATAATGTATTATCATGTAAAATAATAAAAGAATCGTTCAGACATATGGATATTGTGTTAAATATATATTTCTATAGCCATTATCTTTAGAATTTATGTTAGACTTGGCTTGTTTGGATGATAAAACTTTACACACACCCAAAAATGTGCTACTTGTGTTCAAGTATATGTATAAATATAATTACAATTACTGTAGGTACCTCCAAACATTTTCTTAAAAAGTGCATATCATGATGAAAAATGCCCCAAACTTGATAAAAACAAAGTTTTATCGTCAACATGTCTATGTTGTTATTAAGAGGAAAGACCAAAGTATTTTTTGAATATTTTATTAAATTTCTGAATCCTTTCTAGCATTTTCGAAATTTTGATTAAAAATCTTTTTTCTTGCGTCAGCGGGTGGGCCAAAGATTAGTGTAGGTAATTTAGCGTCTTTTTACCGTTAAAAACATTGTTTTGGAAATTCTTGCAAAAAATTATTTATTGTCGGATTTTAATTAAATTTTCTGGATTTATTCACACATGAATTAAATTATTTTGCATTTTTTTTTTCTTGGTAAAAATATTTTTTACATCTTTTACCGCCACTTACTTAATTTTATGATATTTCCAGAAATTAAAATTCCACCATCTTTACATTTATATTAGTTCTCCTTGGAGAATTTCAATCAGCAATTTGTTTTACCGAAAATCTGCTTTGAATCGTAAAATAGAAAAATGCAATAAAACTATAACATTATTTAATTGGTAAAACTTTTAATTGTTTTTATAAATAAGATGTTATTTTATTAAGAAAACAAATTCGATGAATAATGAATTTTTACAGGAATTGTTTACATTTTTTTAAATTTTAATTAGAAAAATTTATTAAATCTTTTGAAATTCTGTATTAATTTCAGCCTTTTATATGATATCTTATCAAGTTAAAATTATATTTACTAATCATAAATGGAAACGCTTAATACAAATCATCAAACACCAATATTTTTTTTTAATTTTGAATTTTTATTATTGCATAAACGTGCCGATTTTTGTAAATACGGAGGATCATACACGGCATTATCAGAACATAAGGGAGACAACTATAGCAAATTTAAAGCCGAAATTTTTCAATTATTTCAATAAAACATTAGATTACGAAGAATATTTTCCTGAATTTTTAAGATCACTGAGTACTTAAAAATCATATTAAAAATGTTCGCATGTCATTTTTTCAATTATGTTTTATAGATAAAGTCTCTATAGAGCAACATTAGATCCGATATCACCTTGCCAAATGACGACACAGCTACTGTCAGGTTAAAAAATACATTTCTGTGATATTTTAAACGTAAAGTGAATATTATTAGTTTCAAATCAGATTAATTACATTTTAAATCAACCAATATTCCTCGAATAAAGTTTCAGATGTATAAAATATATTTTATTTTTGGAAGATTTTTTAATAAAGAAAATTACATTGCAATGAAAGACGACTTAAAAACGGCGCTAAACTGTTATTTTAGCAAAGAAAAAATAATTTCATTCCAGTTATTTTAAATTAGTTTTTGAAATAAAACAAAGTATTTTGTGTATTGGATATATCAAATGTAATCTATTAATTCAAAATTAAAACTAAAATAAAAGCTTCAAGAAAATTCTTCATTTTTAAAAATTCATTTTAAACCTTAGGTATCGCGTTTTTTGTGGGGGTCCCTACAATTAATAATTATAGCTCTCTACAGCTTCCTTATTTTTGTTGCTCTCAATAACACTTGGTTGTTTACAATCCTTCTTTTCAGGTTGCACCATTCATTTGCTCAGACTTAAGTAACATACTCGCTAGTTTCCCTCAGTTGTGTCTTCAATAAGACTTCAGAGTATTAAATTCTATTATATGTATGATCTAATAATACTTTGTATAATTTTCTTGTATATATGACATATTATTTTTATATGTATATATTAATAAATGAATAATCCATTTCCCTTATTTACGAATTGTTTTGTTTGCGTTAGGATACGAAACTGAGCAGATAGGTCTATTTCAAGAGTTCGCAGAAAAAATCTGTTTTCGACTTTGTTTGGGCATCGACGAACTCTGTAGCCGAGAAGTCAAAGCCTGTCAGAGCTAATGATGGTTTCCCCTTAGGGAAAGCAGGTTCGAATCCTGCTGGAGAACTCATATTTTTCTCTAATAAGATTTATCGAATATTCAGACCGGTAAACCAAAATAATAAATATACTGTTTAATCAATAAAATACTCAAATACAAGTATCCACTAAAAATAACGTTTAATAAAATTATTTGTGTGTGTGTGTGTGTGTGTTCAAAGATTATAAGATTCCTCTAAGAGTATCTTGACTTTTTGCTCCTTTCTCTGTCTATCTGTCTCTGTCTGTCTGTCTATCTATCTATCTATCTATCTATCTATCTATCTATATGTGTGCATATGTGTATCTGTATTCACTCACCAACTTTCAACAGACATATGTCGCGTTTTACGAATTCCACAGTTTTTTTCATTCTTTCATGAATTTTATATTTTTTGTATATTTTCGCATTACTTATCTTTTGCACTTACCCCATCGCTTTCTCTCACTTCGCTCCATCCTTCGCCACCATATTTGTTATATTTTAGCTTTTTTTGTTTACTTGCATTTGTTTGTCTTTTTTTTTCCCACTTCCTGCCCGTTTTATTCTTACAAAATGAATTTTCTTTGCTTCAATCTCCGCCTACCCTCCCTCCATTTGTATTCGGATCTTTTCCACAAAGTATTTAGTCGGCAAAGATCTTTTGTTCCTTATAATATTCGCCCGCTTTCCATTGTTGTTTGCAAGTTTGTAAATTTTTCTGTTGTTTGTTTCGAAATGCGTCAGCTTGTATTTGCGAGGATTGTATGTACGTTTACGTGTGAATGTGTGCATATGTGAAGATGTCTATTTTGTGTGAGTGGCAATATATGGCCTTTTAATATGTTAGAATATGATTTGTTTAAGAGTGAATTCACGTCTCTACACTAACAAGGGTGCATTAATTTGTGCATGCAAATATTTTTTTTATATTAAAACTAACATTTTTACCAACTGATATGTTATTATTTACAAACAAGTGAGAGCGTGTAGTGAATTAACGACCAATGAATATATAAATGTGCCTATATCCTTTTGTCTCTATCAAAGCGGATTGTTTTATCTTTCATGACCGTTCAGAACATGGAGGATCCTGATTCACCACTTCCTATCCTTTGATGCTTTAAGGAACATTTGTCTCCTCACTGTCCCTCCCCACTGTCCCTCCTACTCTCTCTCTTCTGCCATTCATTTAGAAAATCTTGTTATGTAAACTATTCGATGTTTCATCCGACCCTCTTGTGATCAGTTTGTCCTCTGAGTGTCAAATTCTCTAATCACTGAATATGTATCCTAGAAATTTCAGCATTTTCTTTCTGGTTCCAAATATAAGTATTCTGTTTGTGTCTATTTTCCTTAAAACTTCGTCATTGTTCCCGCGCTCCGCCCATGTTATTCTCAGCATCCTTCTGTAGAATCACATCTCAAGTCTTCTCTTCCTCTGTGACGAAATTATCCAACATTCATATAGGAGGATATATAGCAGTTCAGCACTTTTCTTTGTTTATGGGTATATATATGACCATACACTGGTTACATGTGTATATAGCTAAGTTTATATAATTGGGAATGCAATATATATTTTGTGGGATCATTATTTCTTTTTTAAAAAATAACTGGCAATTCTAAAATGAAGCAAATCATTGATTCATCCAGGACTGCCTTCAACATCTCAACCTAAACAAAAGTTGCCATTTATCGATCATCTACCTTAAGGTAGCAATGACATAAACATTACGCATAATCTATTTAAGGAGTGTCCAAACTTTTTTCAAAGAGGTCCAGATTTGATGAGGTGAATATGCGTGAAGGCCAACCATTCTGCTTGGCATTCTTTGAACCATTAAAATTAAATGCAAATGAACTATCTTATGAAAATTTTATTACAGATGACATATTTTCATTTATTCACATGGATGACAAATAAATTTAAACAGGTCATACTAAAATCCCTTAGCCTGTCATATGTGAACCCCGCATAAGATGTAGTAAAAGATATCTGAGAAAAAAAAGAACTTTCACGAAGCTATAATCTCAGGTTAATCTGAGACATTGTTAAATATTATTGGAATTAAAGATGTCTGAACATAACACCAACATTCATCTTATTAAGAAGTAGAAAACATAAAGTGATACAAGTGTCCAAATATATTTATAACTGATTTTGACCAAAACAAAAGAAATTTAATTCACTAAGATTTTAGAATTTATTCATCTCAGATGACCAAAACAACTTCTCTGCACAAATGTGTAGGGTGATACTGAGGTCTGTATTGCAGTATGTAAGCCAGGTCTGGTTCAAAGGCAGTGATTTTAGAAATTGACTGGAAAACGCCATGAAGAGGATCACACTGCCAGGGGACGACCACACAATGCTGCAGTCATTTTTTTGGTAAAACATGAAATTGCATTTCTTAGGTGTGTACTTTAATACTCTGATTGACAATAATGGCAGGCTGTAAGTGATACATTCTATGATAGACGATGGGGGCCATATGAAATGTGACCACGGGCCGAAATTGTCCGCCGGGCAGGACTTTGGACATGCCTGATACAGTTAGTGTCATTAGCCCTCTCTGACTCGTTTTGCTAAATTTATTCTATAGGTCATTACCTAAAATTCTGTCAATGATTATTTAAAATTTTTTAAAATCTATTTCTATTCATATAAATCCATGACATCAATATTCAAAATATTTTCAGTTTTTTTCTTGCACCTTACGCCACATTTCAGATAAATTGTGTATTTCGTCATCAAATAATTTCGATTAAAATTTTGATGAATTCTTTTAAATTTTGGGGAGCCTAAATTATTTGAAACAGCTGAACAGATTCGGAATATTGCATGGATCGAAACAAGAGATAATCAAAAGATGGGAAGTTTGGAGAATAGTTCGCATCTAAAAATTTTCCTATCATGGCTCCTTTGAGCGATTACTGCATCATATTTACAACGTGAGGACGGGCGTTGTTATCCAATAAAATCACCAGAAAACTTTTTAGTCTAGAAAAAGAATTCTTCACCTATAATACTCTATTCATCTGATAAATATGAATAGATCTATTTCTATGAGTTATCTATACAGCAAGACAGATAGAATCTAAAAATTTCTTTCTGTTATTTTTTGGTAATGCTCCCTAGGAAATTTAGTTAATGAAACCGAGCGCTTACCTTTACTGAAGGCAGTACCATTTTCTCCAGGTTCTTACATTTTGTAATAAAACCAAAAAATCTTTGTATCTCAGCAAACATAGAGAAGAACTAAATTTGTTTTTTTCTTGGAGATGACATACTTCTTTTTGCTAATTGCTGTCTCTTTCTGGTTCCAAATATAAGTATCGTATTTGTTTCCATTTTCTTTAAAACTATTTCGTTGTTCACGCGAACCGTCCACTTTATTCTCAGCATCCTTTTGTAGAATCACATCTTTATTGCCTCAAGTCACCTCTTCATCTGTGAGGAAATTATTCAACATTCACTGCCATATAGGAGAGTTGATATTATATAGCAGTTCAGCAGTCTTTTCTTTGTTTCTAACGAAAATTTCCAATATCAAAAGTTTCAGTGCCTTGTATTTCTGGGCTTGTAATATATTAGAATATAACTGCTTGCTACTTTGTTTAAGAGCGAATTCTGTCTCTACAGTGACGAGGGTGTATTAATTTGTGCACGCAAATATCTTTTTATATCAAAATTAACATTTTTACCAATTGGTATATTACTATTAATTACAAGCAAGTTTGTAATTAACACTCAGTGTATATATAAAAGGGCATATATCGGATTATTCTTTTATCTTTTCTGTACCTTCAGAACGCGGATGATCATGGATCTCCACAACTTCCTATCCTTTGACGCTTTAAACAACCAGGACATACTTCAAAAACACTTCTAAGATATCTGTAACACAGATGTATTAGGGGTATCATGTCCAAAAGTTAAAATATGTTTTGAGGATTTGTAAATTCGCCTTTAAATACGTTAAGTACGTAATAATAAATTGCTGTAGACGTACTGACTGAAAAACAAAAAGCGAGGCAAGAAAACAAAATAAAAGCGAGAATCCTCAGAGATTAAATCAGTTCGATGGCGTTTTCGATATTTATTTGTACGATGGTACAAAATGTGGCACAAGGCCAAAAAAGGGGATTGGAGAAAAGGACGGTCTTCTTCTGTCTTAATTCTAAACTTAGCTAGTCACAATCACTGACCCAACTGAACATACCAACTATAGTCCTAACATCAAAACAATACATTCTCTCCTACCTTTTTACTACATCCACCATAATACCTCAATGTCTCTATGAAATCCTAATTAGTCCCCATATGTACATTTCAAAGTCTGCTGGGGGTGGGGGGGTTAGGAATAAAACAACAATTTAAAAGCCCCAATGATTATTCACAATATGAATTAATACTATTTACATGAAAACAAAACAAAATAAGGTTAGTAATAAAACCCACCACAATCCCTAAATGTGGCAGAAACATCAGTTAACTGGACGAAATAATTGCGGGATTATAATAGTATAAAAACATTCATCCATCCAAAAACACTCACAAAAATACGCACTCATTTCAGTCACAACAACAAATACGAAAAAACACACGCGAAACGAAAGGCATCCCGCAACTACCAGAGAACTGACATCACTGACCACCTAAAAGAGGGAGGGGATGGGGAATTAAACTAAAGAAAAATAGGGACAGAAATAAAAGTTAAGTGGAAACAGGAAAACTAAAGATTCAAAACAAAACCTAAACTAGCCTAATATTGGGACGGGTTGTCTTTGTTCAATCCAGGAAGGACAAAATCCTGTACCTAACCGGCATCAAAGTGCCACTCCACGTCAACCCCTTTCACTCTACACAGTCGCGCAAGATTTACCCATCTTTTGCCAAATTCTGATGAAGGGAGTCGCCGCATTTCCGTCCTAATCTTGACTTTAAGCTGATGCTTAAAGTACAAGATCAGTTGGGAAGAAGAGAACTTCTCACCTCCATAGAATCCCTTCTGCCGTGTCGACCAAATCACGACTCTCATAACACCTTGCAAGCAGTGGAATACATATAGTTCAGTTCAGCCTGCGTCAACGGCGGCGCCACATTGCTACAAACAGAAGAGGCCTCAAGGACAAAGAACTTTCCCTGCAGCATGCGAACCATGAGGCCTTCCGAACTTACACAACGGTGCTACCAACCTACAATGAAAGAAAAAGTGACCAAGGGTCTCGGCTTCCCCATCACAGCGTCGGCAATTTGGAGATTTTGTCCAAGCCCGCTGAGCAAAGTTTTTTGGCGACCCAGAGGGCCCCACTGCATCACCAGCCAGGTGAGGGATACCTCATCGTTATTGAGACATTTCAACCCTGACTAGATTGAGCGAGCCTCCTCCTTCGTAAGACCGAGATCGTCAATCAGATCATCATGAACGGACCCCCTGACTAACACTTGATATAATGCCTTACGAGACAACGCCTGGTCGTTGAAGAGGCCATCCGACGCCCGTAAGAGGCGTTTCAGAGCAAGACGACATTCACGGTAGAAGGAGCATTCGGCTCGGGGTAAACGGTGGGCCACCTCTTCGCACGGGTGCACACTTTTCAGAGATGGGAAATTTCTATAGGCGTCTTCCTTCCAGAAGGTGCCCTGCTCATCCGATTCGCGACACAAACGATCTAAGAACCCGATGCGAAGCATATCGAGACGAATCTCAATGCTAGGCATACCTAGACCGCCTTCAGATGGATGAAGGCAACAGATGTCCCGAGATACCCTAGCGGCTTTGCCTTTCCACAAGAAAGAGAACAAGAGCCTTATAATAAAATTAGTGTGGCATACGGAAGTGGAAATACAGAGAGTCGGTAAAGGAGAATCGGGTAGATATGTGAAACACATACTTCCGCCCTCCCCTTCAAGGAAAGATTCCTCCGAGATCACAGATTAATTGCGATCTCGGCCTTCCCTTGTACCTCCAACCTCTTCCTTTCCAACTGGATATCAGGACCGAATCAGACGCCGAGTATCTTGACCGGCCCACCTGTCCGGGAAGAGAAACTCCCTTCCACGCACCCAACCGCAAGCCAACAGATCTTGGCCCCTGTCACCATTTCTTTGCTGACTTCGTCAATCTAGGCTCTGCTCGACACAAGAACCGAAACGTCGTCAGCACAGGTAGAATACCTGGCCGAGGTGGTGGCACCAGGTAGGGAAATTCCACGTAAGACCGGATTCACCTTTAACTTGCGAAGGAAAGGTTCCAACGCAAGAACGTAAAGCATAGGCGAAAGCGGACAACCTTGACGAATAGATTGAGACAATACGAAAGGTGCCGATCACCAACGAACCGGGAGTCGCATACAGAAGACGGATCCAAGAGCGAAAGTCCGGCCCGAAACCCGCAGACGAAAGAACCAGCCTCCAGGAATCGATGGTCAACCCTATCGAATGCCTTGGACTGATCCAAATTGATCAGCTGTCGACTTTCTCTATGATCAAGCGGATGGTTGTCTATGATCAATATGATGGTTGTCCTGAATAGTCCTGCCCCTCACAGCACAAGTCTGTTCAGAGCCAATCAGACTAGACAGGACAAGCTGTAAACGGTTGGCTAAGATCTTTGCCAAAATCTTTAACTCTGTATTTAACATAATTAAAGGGCAAAAATTATCTATCCCATCCCCACTGTTTTTGTCCTTACGCAGCAACTTGATCACACCCCTGGTGAAACGTTGAGGTATAGACCCCTATTTCTTCCAATTGTTGAAAATCAGTTCCAGCAAAGGAACAAAAACGGCCGACTGCATCAAGTAAACTTCATAGGGAAGACCATCTAAACCCGAAGATTTATCCAGGCCAACCTGTTTCAGCACTTACCAGATTCTCGACTCTGTGATGGGACCCTGGCACCCATCCGCTTTAGCTGCCTCAATACAGCGAAAGACTGCTAAATAGGGGTCGAACTGAGCAGGTCTCAGACCGGGCTCCCTGGTGAAAAGATCCCGGAAGTAATCCCGAAAAGCCTCACATATGCCCGAGTTTGTAGTCATGGTCCGCTTATCCGGCAATGTGACGCACACGATATATCGCCGTGATGCATTCCTACTTTCCTCTGCACGCAATTCTTTTTAACCTAGCCCTAACTATCAGAGCTTGATCCTTCTTGATAAGCAAGGAGGCCAACTCTGCCTTAGCTAAAGCTACTTTCCCACTATCACGGGATTTAACTGCCCGATTAACTCTTTTCTTACAAGCCGTTTGCGCCACTAATCTATCTAGATTGAGTCGATGACTAAAATCGGCAGCAAACGTTCGAATTTTAGATTTTAATTTGTCCCACCAGGCATTTCCCTCCACAGTCCCCGTCAGTTCCCTTTGTGACATTATTAGCAGCTAGTCCCAGAATTCCTGCTCACCAAATAATGAGCAGTTGAATCTCCAGTAGCCAGCCATCCTAACCTTAGGTTTATCACGGACCCGGACAAGCCTATGATCCGAATAAACTATGTAATGGAAGCTTGGACACCCTAAGAGCCCTACATCGAATCTCCTAACTAAAACTCGATCGAGGTAGCTAGCACGAACCCCTGCAGCCGAAGTGCCACTATTTGTCCAAGTCCAAACTACCCGTTGAGGGTGCTCATTCCGGTATTTGTCGACACGATTAAACCCATCGACAAAGTCGCGAAAAGATTTCACACCCCAGTTGTTAGTACCCGAATTTGAATTTGACTCTATACGATCTATGTCGGGGTCAAGGATGGCATTCCAATCCCCCGCTAAAACTACCCGACGTGATGACATCATAAATGGCCCGATCTGCCGAAACAAAGCAGGCCTCTCAGGCTGAATATTGGATATTGGGCGCATAAACCGGAATGAGACGCAGAGCCTTATCCTTTATGGTAACATCCAGCACGCAAAGCCTGTCCGCCGGATCTGCGAAGACAAGAGCACACGCAGTCTTCAAAGACTTGCTCACCAGCCAAGAGACACCCCTCGAGCGTCCATCAAAACATGCTGAATAAAAAGAAAACTCCCTAGACAGAATGCCTTCATAATTGCGAGAAGAACGGGTCTCTTGAACACAACATATATTCACCCCTAAGTGTTGAAGGTCACGAAAGAGCCTCACTCTTCGAGACTCGGACCTCAAGCCTCAGGCATTCAAACTTACTAACCAAAGTGACATTATCAAACCGATTAGGGTTGTCCTCCAGAATAGAACATGGCCGGGGTGAGAAAATGAAGATTTTGCGTTTTCATCACTTTATGCTCTTTTATTTCCGAGAGGGTTCTTGGAAATTCTCCCTATAAAATTTAACTAATGAAAATGAGCGCTTACCTCAACTCGAATGCACAGCATGAGAGACAAATGAACTATCAATAATTAAAACGCGTTCTCAAACTAAAATACCTCGACGTCGGAGGCAGATATTGGTGATACAACAAGAGAGACAGAATCTAATTCTGTTATTTTTGTTTTTTATTTTTACTTTTGATGGGGGGGTGTTACTGCAGTTAAACGGAGACGTCCAGAATTTGGTCTACGGGTGTTGGAACAATCCTTTGACGACTGCTATCACTATGAAAGAACCACCGACGCACCACGTCCCATGTGCGATGCTAATATCCGAAATAACTGTTCAGCCGTCCGAAGGCATACAACGCGACAGCTCTCAAAAGGCTCTAACTGAACAAAAAGATCACGTGTACGATATTTGCACTGTTCTCTTTCAACACACTGACCGTCATGACACATATGAATATTCTGAAAGGTGACATTTCATATTGTCTTTCTATACGATACGAGTTTCAATTGTGCATTTTAAAGGCTTTCAAGTTAAAGTTGAAAATGGAGAATTTGCATTTTCATCACTTGATGTTCTTTTATTTCCAGAAAGGAAAAATGTTGCACATAGAGTAAAAAAAATATGTGCCACTTATGGAGATAGTATCACAGCTGCGGATAATGTTCGTATCATTTTGGTTCGTTAGATTCAGTAGTGTGGAAATTTTGATCTGGACGACCGAGAACGTTCCGGCAGACCTGCGGTGGTTGGCGATACTCAAATCGATTCACTGATCAAAAATAGACCACAGGTCGCACGACACAGGAAATCGAAGAGATAATCCACATATCTCATATGAGCGTTATAAAGAATTTGAAAACACTTCAGTGAATCACAATATTTGGGCACCTCACGATTTATCAGGAAAAATTTAATGTACCAAATTTCCATCTGCGATTCTCTGCTCAAACACTAGAAAATTATTTATTTAATAAAAAGAAGACCAATCACAAATGATGATAAAATGAAACTTTTATAATAATGAGGAGCGAAAAACGAAATTAACCGCCGTTAACCACTACAAAAGTTAGTCTGCACCCGAAAATAATGATGCAGTGTATCTGGTAGGATTTTAAGGCCGTTGTTCATTACGAGCTCCAGATACTGAATTCAGGTAATTGCTGTTCGCAGTTGGAGCGATTAAAAGTCACAATCGATGAAAAGTGGTTTTATTGATGAATCGAATGTCATCTTCCATCAAAAGACAACGTGCCTCAAAAGCCAAACTAGTGACATCCCATAATCGCCGATTGGACTCAGTACTATCACCAAAATTGCTATGAACAAATGTTCCCTCAGAGAGGCACTTGAATGCCTATTGGTACTTAAACCAAACTCAAGTGGAACTAGTACATACAATCCATTGTTAAATGATACTGGGAAAATGACCCCTGTACCTGCACCGTTCCACTATTCTCTACCTTTACAAAAGCCAGATGAGGCCGAAAATGGAGTACTGCTGCTATATATGGACTGCCCAGTTTTCACTTTCTAGTCTTTATAGAGTTCAAAAGCGTCTCTGCGTCCTTGTGGGAGGCAAACTATTTTCACCCTAAAATTCTTTTCCCACAGACAAAATGTTGCAAGCCTCTTCCTACTCTATCGCTATTTCCATGGAAAATGTTCAGATGAACTACATTTCCTTAGTTCCACCAGTTCTTAGCTTCACGGCAAAAGGACGCACACATTGTAGTGAAACATCCTCCTTCCTTTCGTATTCTATTGATGAGATGTAAACACCACTCGAGCAGCTTCTTCCTACAAACCACTGCTCACTACAATCTTAACCCTTTAACCTTAAATCTAGGGTTAACCGTTATCTTCCCCACATATCCGCAAAATCTATACCTCTTACTCTGTAACCTATTACCCCGAATGGCTCCTAGGTCTTTTATATAGTGAACATCATTGTAAAAAAAAAAAACTCACGTCTCTTTACCGATTCAACAGAAATTGGTACAACTTGTTTGGGATGTCCTACTAGACTTACCGTACTCACCTTACGTTACACCTTTGGATTACCACTTATTGCGACCCATACATAATTCTCTTAATTAATTAATTTCCCTGGAAGCCTGTAAAAACCACTTAGCCAAGTTCTGAGAGGATGGAATCATGATGTTGCCTCAAAGATAGTGAAGCAACATGGCATATATGTGGCTGAATAAATCTATGTAAAAATATCTAAATATTGTTTTGAAATCCACTTAAAAACGCTTCGCACTTTTGTTCTAAATCAATATCTATAACTAAGCTTCCTCCTCTGATATCCGACCTTGCTTACAAAATCTTAGAACACTTACCAGTTATTACATTTTTTATAGAGAATATTGACATGCTAAAGACAAAAGAGAGATAATTTTCAGATATCCATATTTGGCCTACTCGTTGAAAGAATTTGTTGCATATTTCCCAGAACATGGCGTCTCTGTTCGAACATAGGAAAAAGAAAAAGAATGCTGATTTTCAAGGAAAGCATATTCTCTCCACATGGAAAATAGTCACACACTCATTTACCCCATTTTGACCTTGGCTTATTAAATGTCTATACAGATACACCCATCTGTGGACACGTATGTAAACTAAATTAACTTACATATGTTTATTCTTTGATATTGTGATGTTATAAGTCTCTATCATGTTTGTTTACGCATGTACAGATTCATGCAGGGATTTGAAGATAAAAATGCACAAAAAATATGCACACATTGTATTCCACATTTCCTCCTCCACAAAATGGCCACCCAACTCTTTTTTTATTTTTTATTTTTTTATTTACTTATTTTTTTTTATTTTTTTTTTTTTTGTATTAGCAAATTGAAATTTAACTCTGGTGTCGTCTGACTGTGACATTTTGCGTCCATTTTTTTCCACGCTTCTGACTTGAGTGAATCGTTATGCTTACTGAAAACTCAGTTGCGTTGTGAGGCTATGTTTGATCCCTGACATTAATCAACTCAGAGGCTGTATGGTAACCACTGGAAACGCTGTAGTTATGGGCAACAGTTAATGTTTTATTTTTTTTATTTATAAATTTATTTACGTATCCGGCTATTTAAATTAGATGGCTTCGAGTAGTTAGGCCTGGGATATGTTGAATTTTAACTGAATGCAGTCGAAAAAAAAAACAAGCAAATTTAATTTGAAAATGTCTTGATGGATTGTTGGGAAGTTATGCCGTAGGAAAAAGCCTGCACATTGTTGGGTTAGAAGCCAGAATTGGATTTTTGTGGAAGAACGGTTAAACCTTAGAGGATGGAGAAAGAAAAACGATTTTAATCGATAAAAAATAACTGAAAAAAAGGAAGTGATAAAAACACAAACCTCTGGGAGGAAAGAGAACCAAAGGAAATTGGAGTATGGAATATAAACTGAATGAAGAACTGATTGACTTACTTATAGATGAAAGAAAATGGAAGGAGCATAAAAATGAAAATTAGAAAAAGAAAGAAAGAAAGAAAGAAAGAAAGAAAGAAAGAAAGAAAGAAAGGAAAAGAAAGTCATAAATGAACTATACTTCTCAAAACTTGTTATTCCGAATGAGTGAATAGTGGCGTCATTTCCAGCAAACAAACGTCAATGACGGAAGGACATAAGTCCCAAAATGTAAGAATAGACAAAACCATTAAAAATTGCTGAGAGAAAATCATAACAATATTCAGGTGAGGATTTGATAGACGAAATATTCTGTAAACAGAGAGAATTTCTTCTTTTTGAATAGGACTTCTGGATGAATTTTCATAGTTTTATCACATAAATATATACATGCATATGCACACACACTTACACAAACACAAACAAATGTTCATACATGCATTCACATGTACAAACATACACACACATGAATATATGTGTATTTATGTGTGCATATGATTCATTCATCTGACAATCTCAGTCTCAAGAACGCGCACATTAAATCATATCTATATATCTATCTATCTATCTATCTATCTATCTATCTATATATATATATATATATATGGATATATATATATATATATATATATATATATATATATATATATATATATAGATAAAAAATAGAAAAAAATGATAATAATCGCATACATAATCCCCTTAAACGCATAATGTATCACACATACACACACTAATTCACAAAAGACACACATAAATCCAATACAGATTTCCATGCAATTATGTATATGCATATGTAGGAGCATATTGACATGCATGAGCATGCGTAATGCCCATACACATACACACATACAATAACACGTAGAGAGATGTGTTCAATTCACTGGCAAGCACTCATCTATGTTGACCAACGGGCTAATTCTTTTTCTTGTTTTTTTTAATTCATAAAGATTTCTTCTCTTTTTTTCTTTTCTTTTCTTTCTTTATTTTTGAATTGCTGTTCATATTCCATTCGTTCGTCATATTGGGTTGTGATCCTGTCAGTTACAGATGAAAACTGACGTTCTCCTCCTTCATCAGCCAATGTTTAAAATGACATATCCAATTAAGAATGTCCCTGTTTCATTTCAGGATGTGTTCTCCATCCCCACTTGTGTCTCAGGAGCCTTATCAGACTGGCGACCAATCCCAGTGTAAAACCCGCAAATGAATAATCAAAAATTCGACAAATTTTTAGAATCTTTTTTTATTTTTAAAAACATGATATTTTTTTATACATAAATTGCTTAAAATCAACGATGAGAAAACAAAAAAAGGAAATTATTTCATTTTTCAAAATTAAAACATTACCCATCGGGCGTTGTACCCGATGGGTAATGCTTTAAAATTTTCTGAAATAATGGCTGCCTCTATGTCTATTTGTCTTTGTGCTTACCTGTCTATATTTTGCTGGGTTTTTTTTTTGTTTATTTCTTGAAAGCTGTCTGTATGAAAAGTCTTGAATTTCGAAGGCTCAAATTAATAGCCATGTTGTGATTTTGAAGCTTTAAAATACATTGTAAGGATGCAGTGACGAACAAAGAGAAATATTTAATAACATCAAATGTTTCGAAAGGTAAACCAACGCTGAGAATTGAACAACAGTCACTTCTGAGAAGTTCCTTGAAGATCCTGGCTGACCCAGCCAGGATCTTCAAGGATAAAGGTCTGTTAACTTCTCGCCGACTGCACCTTTTTATGAAGAATGAAGTTACATGTGAATCGGTCAAAATGTGATGTTCGTTCTTTTTCAATTATAACAAACTTAATAGTAGAAGCACACAAAGTTTACCAAAATAAATACAAATGTCTGAGAATTCCAAATCTAATTCTCAACATTCCAGATCTTTTTTCCATCTTTGAATGAGAATATAGATACCTGCCTCATTTTAACTACTTTCTTAGCCATGTATGAGTTGCTATTCTATAATCTATGGAATTTGCTTAAGAAATACAACTTAATGGATGAACGGCTTCTAAAATTAGTATCAGTACGTTTCACATTACTTCTGTCTTTGTCGTCATTAGAAAGACAATTTCCTTTTTTTCTTTTTTTTTTCAAAAATGTTTTTGTAAACTTTTCAGACAATTTTTAATTATAATTTTTAATTACAACTTAATGTTTCTTGGAATTTCAGTAATCTGCTTAATAATATGTAAATGAAAAAATTCAGTAAAACTGGTAAACTATTGCCACATTCAAGGGTGATATGTGGTCTACTATAATTGATACATATTACCTAAAATATCCTCCCCCATCAATAGAGCAAATATTTCCATTAATTCTTTAATTAGTCTTCTAAAAATTATGAAAGATTGCTAATAATGATGCAGTTTCTATCATTCAGTCCAAATGTGCACCTTTTCTCGAGTGTGTTCACGCGCTCTAGCGTTTTCATGTTTATTTCAGTGTTTACGCACATGGCCGTTTGAATGTCTCTGCATAGGTTGTTTTTCTATTCCTCTTTTCAGTTGTGTTCCAATCACGTTTCACTTCATATCGTTCCGTCTCTCCTTTTTACTCTCTCTCTCTCTCTCTCTCTCTCTCTCTCTCGCTCTATTATTACAATTGTCTATCCACCAAAGATTTAACTGTTTCAATAATAATAAAATATTCCCGTAGATTAATTTCTAAATTAATTACTTGCTAAATAGTGGTCAAAGAAAAATCGGAAAACTCTAAAATAGACTTTTACCAAGCGGTTATGTGTCTACAGCATAACCATTATTAATGTCGTCAGTGTTTCACGGTTTTCCTCAGATAATTTTTTTCGTTCTTTTTCTCACAGAAATCAAACAGCGTCTCTGGTATGTCTTTTCCGTGTTTCTTTGCAAATCAAAATGGAACAATCCATTATTTATGAGGTATTAGCAAGCATTTCTTTCTTTGAATTACAACTAATGTATTCGAGAAAGATATTTTCCTTAAAAATTGTTTTAATAGAAAGATTTTATAAGCTTCAACCCACAGTAGCATTGACCGTTCGTTCAATAAATGGCGAATGTTCCCTTGTAAGGAAATGGTTATCATTACCATTTTCAGCCATTATTCCTTTTTGAATGGTATTTCTTTCACTTTAATTTCACTTGCTCAAAGTAATATTATCTTAAATTTTATTACTATTAGAGAAAGAATCGCCAGTTATATTTTTATTAGTCTTTCATTTTAATTTCAATTGCTTTTTAATGAGATTAGTAATATCCGTAGTTATATCATAATAATACTAGTAATACCCGTGAAAATTTCACTGATTTCCTGTTTTAAATTTGTTTCCTTTTTTTTCTTTTTCACACTCAAATCAAACAGCGTCTTTGGAATGTCTTTTTCCGTATTTACACGCGATCAGAACGGAATAGTCCATTATTAATTGAGATATTGACAGGGTGTAACGTACCTCCTAACTAACGAACTAAGGGACGAACAAACAAACATATGATAGTTTTATTCAAGGTAAGCTGTACAGAATTTTGGGAATGAAGATATTCATTCCGTGTTCTGAGAATGTATTTGGAGAATCCCTACGTATTTGTGTAGCGATACGCATTCGTATAAATAGTCTTTACAAGTTTGACTTTTGGTATAGGATTGTCTCTTGTGACCGGATGTTGAAATATAATCCTCAACATTATTTCACATTAATAGTAACATCCCGAAGAAGAGAAAATAGCATTCAACAAAAATTGCAATTAAAACGGAACTCGTGTCAACATTGAGAGAATCGTCTATGAGTCGTTGAGGAAGTTTTTAGACGAAGAAAGAGACGCACTTAAATGCACTTAGCTGTTTACCTTCTTTTTCGGACATCACTAGCTTCTCTTCCTTTTTATATTGCTGTCATACAATTTAGTTAAGAATGGAATAAATTCAAATACCGAACAATTGTGTCTGGCTGTAAATTTTGAAAAAATATTATTTTGGGTTTTCAAGTACATCAAAATTTTATTTTGATCATCAAACACGAGTTTTATATTATGTGCAGTCTGCATAAACCGTACAGACAAAACAGGGCATAACACTCACAATATTCGAGCTGAAGGCAAAGTGTCATTCAGCTATACACAATTCTTTCTTGCCTCAGAAGAATGTTTAAATGACAAATCATTGCAAATTTCTTCAGATCTTTTCTAATATTAAAATATCTTTCATTTCCATGATAAAAGCTCAATGAAAGCACAACGTTGCCGATGAAATAGAAGTTTATATTATATAAATTCAAAATTCTTGGATTTATTTTAACCGAGTCTGGAAATAAAAATTACGCAGTGAAAAAATAAAAAAGAAATAAAACTAAATAGCAAATATGAACAGCAAAACATTTCATTAAATATGATATTAAACGAAAGGATATTAGTTTAATTTATGAAGTGTTGGGAAGTCGTAAAAGAAATTAAAATATTTCGCTGAGGCCTGCATTTCAAAAAATAAGTCCATTCTCTCGGTTTGAATGAAGAACACAACTTATATCATCATCTTTGTTGCGTCTAATCAATAGCTTTTCGATGACGCGGTTTGGTGGGGTGCTTCATTTTTGTACAATTGTTCACCCAGGAGCCGCTCAAGGTAGAGAGTTGCTAAGTGAGATTATTACAAGGTGGTAATGGGGTGGGGGAGTACGAAAAGTATATTATGAGGATATGTAAGATAAATAACGTTTGATGCGGTTTGGGGCCTTCTATTTTAAACAATTGTTCACCCAAGAGCCACTCAATGTAGAGCGTTACAAAATGAGGTTGTTACAAGGGTGTAAGGGAGTGGGGATTACGAAAAGTATATTATGATCATATGTAAGATAGATAACCGTTGACCTTAGACCTGAAAATATTAAGATCGTAGTGATCGAGGAAGCATCCTCTCAAAAGTTTTTTTTTAACCCCGAAATGCGATTTACGAATTGGAGATATAAACATCAAGCAGGTATAGAATTTCAAATATCTGTGAAGCGTTTTTAACAAAGGATGGAAAATACGATAACGAGATCCGAACAAAGATAAGACTAAAATCTAAGCAAGGTGCAGAGAAACGGAAAGAAATTCGTTAGAAACAAAGGAAAGGGTGCTGGATTGATATGTGATATCCAACATCTTATATGGCAATGAATGCTGAACATTTTCTCTGAGGATGAGGAAAAAATAAAAGCAGCATAAATACAGTTCTACAGAAGGATACTGAGAATTCCATGGATGGAACGATTAAGCAACCACAAAGACCGAAAGAAAATTGCAACAGAAAGAATACTTCTGCCCAGAATCAGGAAGAGATGGCTGAAATTCTTTGGGCATATTATGATTTTCCAAGCGTAGCTTAGATGTGGCACAAGGCCGAAAGTAGGGGAGCACCCAGTGAGGCTCGAACACACTATTCGGTCATAATTCTTTGGGCATAATGATAAGGAAAGATTGGAAAACTTAATCCTCACGAGGCACGTTGAAAGCAAGGGAAATAGGGCAAGACAGCGAGCCACTTACCTGGCGAGCATGTGTGAATGTATGGCGAAAGAAAGGGAGAAAGACTACTAAAAGCCACACGAGAAAATTGTGGAGAGCCATGATCGCCTATATTCTGAAGGTACGTGGTACAAAGAAGACGACGAAGAAGAAGAGTTTCAGAGTTTCTGAGTGGAACTTCTTACTAATGGATAAGGATACATCGATCCTGTGTATGTAGCATGGCTGGTTCTAGCTGTGAAGGTCTGAACTGGTGAAACCAAGGAATAAAACTCGTTTAAACATTTACCATGAAAATAGCGATAGAGTAGCAAAAGGCTAACAAAGTGTTGTTCATGGGACAGTGGTTGTAGGGTTGAAAATAATTCATTTCCATCAAGGCCGCGTAAATGCTTTTGAACTCTATTAAAGCTGGAAAGGGAGGACATTCTTTACGACATTTGATGTGATGCAGGCACAGGGGATATTCTTTTTTCGATGAAAGATGCTTGGGATAGTAATTATTGTTTCAGTGATAGAAATGGAATTTTTTTTCTCTAATTAAAGCTTCGTTCTAATTTTGCCGGAAGCATTCGAGACTTTTTCTGCTTACACTTTTTTATTTTCCCTTTGAATTGAATGTTATTTTCGACCCGATACCTGCAGAAGGATGTCTAGGTGTCTTTCATCTTCGCTTGTCTTTTTCACGTGTCTTTGTATCATTCATTTATTGACCAATTTACAGGTCATCAGTCAATTAAGTGACTTACGTAATCATCTCTCTTTCGATTCATAACTGACTAGGCAGAAGATTTTCCTGACAGTAGGTTGCTGTTTTTTTCTTCGCTAAACTGGTTACCAACTATGTCAATAGGACCAGTCTGTCGTGCTATTCACCACATAGGTGGGGGGATGAAGAGATTGATTCATACCTTGTCTGGAGAGGACAGTGAGAAAAAAGTAGTCAACTACAGGATAGCAGTGGCCCATATGAACCATAATTTACACCACACATGCGCACACATGTACCTAAATTTTATCTCGCCTTCTATTTACAGTCTTCCTTTATTATGGGAAATACTAAGATACTCATTTGTAAAAAGAAGAAAATCCAATCAAAGTTTGACTATATATGTTTTTGTTGAGCGTTAGGGTTGTGTTTTGTTACGCAAGGGGGCCTCAACGTTTTAGAGAGTAGAGTTCCTATCCCCTCGTCCAACAGGTTTTTAATTCAAAATTGTCTTTCTCTTAGTTTGGTTTCCTGTTATTAAATTCCTACCGAGGCCATTGCTTTCGCTTTCACACAGATACCCAGAGAAATGTATAAATCTACCCACCCACCGCATCTCGAAGTTAAACTCGTCATACCAAACCTGCTTTCTCCGCCGATAACGAGTTCGCTACTCGCACATCCCGACAATATATGATTATACTCTAATAGGAGTATTACAACGTCGCGAAATAGGATACCGTTAGTGTAGCGTTTAGCGACTCAGAAAACAAAATCAGCAAGTTGAGTTCGAATTCCAGTTTCGTTACGTTCACTTTCGCACAAATCCTATTGGGAAGAGTATGAATTTTTTCTTGTTTTTCTACTCCAAGTTATGGGTTAAATAAGAGTCTAGACAAGATGTCCTATTTTTCTCAGATAGGTCTATCAAACTCCAATCTTTTGAAGTCCTTGAGATCAATGCAGGCATCGCCGAAGTTTCTTGCTGTCTTTCTGCTTTTTATTAACAATCAGCCTAGGAATATTCTCAGATCATTAGTGAACATCAATGTGGTCATCTCGACGTGGTGTAATTGTAAGCAAGCTTGTGTGGCTAGAACAGTTACGACTGAGTAGTAAGTTCGATCTTCACTGGATGTCCCATCCTTTCGGCCTTGTGCTAAATCTAAGCTACGCTAAAAAAAATCACCATCAGTGAACATATTTGCAGATGATACCACAGTTGATGGAAGCATCGCCCAAATCAAGATGTTCGGTGTCTCGCGTTTGATCTCCCTTCTGTCCTATCTCATAACAACCACTTATGGTGGAAGAACGAAGTTGTAACATTCAGTCCTTCATAAACTAAACTAGTATCATTACCGATAATCAGTCACAAGTTTTCTCTAGTCACAATGAACGGTTACATTCTCAATACACGATGCATTGCTAAAGATGTTCGGTTCATAGTACTACTCCAGAAAACACCTGTCTCTTTCTGCTATGTTTTATCTATACAAGTGTCAGATTAGACAAAAAAAAACCGGTGTATTGCTGCCATATGTTTCCAACCTTGATAGAATTCAAGGTCGTTTACGCAGCCTTGTAAAGGAATGACTTATTGTCCACACTACATCCTGTTTCCTCAAAGACGCAGTGTCGCAAATGTATCGCTATTTCCATGCTAAATACTCAAACGATTTCCATTCTTTAATTCCACTAGGGCAGAGCTTTAGAGCTAAGGCCCGCCATGCTTCGTCCACGGAGTCGAGCCACCCACATTCGCTCCGTATTTCAATTGTAAAGAGGAAGTTCCACTCAGACAGCTGTTTCCCAAGAACCGTGCTTTGTGGAAGAGACTCCCGCATCAATACTTCCCCGAATACTACAGTCTTAAATTCTTCGTATTAAGGATCAGTTCTTATCTCTCCTCTTAATCTTCACTTTCTATCTCCTTCCCTTCACTTATTCAATAACACTCTATCTTGAGTTTCTTTTGAGCCTTATATTGGGTGGACATTAGTCAAAAAAAAAATGGTAACCAGTCTAAGAGAAGGAAACATCTGAATTCAAAACGATCCTGAAAAAGGATAGTTTCTGTCAGGTTATCTTGCCTTCACACAACACTTGCTGCTATGGCTGCAATGCATGCAATTCTCTAATGACAAGCTACGGGATATGTGACGTGACGTCACAAGTTGGTCGAAACCTGAAAATATTATCAGACTATCTGCTGTACTCAGATTTACATCAGAATCGTCTTTCAGGGTATTTTATTTTATTTGGAAAATTTGACATCGAATTCCGAAGGCATATTGGAATAGCGACATATGTCTCACAGATGAAACGACTTGAGTTAACAGAAATGTGGTTCGACAGAAGGATACTGAGAATACCATGGACTGGACATCTAAGTAACGCGGAAGTGTTAATGAAAATGGAATCTAAAAAGATGCTTATAATTAGAATCAGAAAGATATCGTTGAAATTTCTAGAATACATAATGAGAAAAGAGGACTTGGAGAATTTGACACTCACAGGACATTTAAATTTTTGTTTTGTTTAGCGGCATATCTACTCCTTATGAGTCATTTAATGTCGAAATTAAATTTTCTTGGGGACATTAGTAATTTAATTTACCAAAATGTATTGCTGGTAATATTTCATATTACTGGTACAATTACGAAATTTCAAGAGGGATGATGATGATGATGATGATGATGATTGCTGGTAATTTTTTTATTATGAAAATGGTAGGCTGGTATTTTTACTATAAAAATGTATTTTTATACTTTCATAATGTTTTGACACCAGTATTGACGGTTAGCTATTTTCCCAAATAGGTGCTGTCCAGATTAGGGTGATTCTGAGAAGAGCAGCAATTAAGAGGTAGTCTTGTGCTCCTCAAACTCTCTCCCTATCATAGGCCTTGCTGCCAGATGTAGTTTATCGTCATGTCCAGGACGCCGTATTTAAAGTAAGCGGAAGAAAAGAATAACATACCTAACGCATCTGTTTGAAACTCATGGCTGAACAGGAAGTGGAAGGTCTGTTGAAAACAAACTTAACTAATTGCTTTTTTTTAATTATTTCACCCCAATCAAGGAGATAATGCCAGTAAAACTCAAGGGATTACTGGGAGTGAAAGAAAATGAAAAACTAGCGAGAAGAAAGAACAATAAAAGAACAGGTTTCAGGAAGACGGAAGATGGCGACGACTGAGATTTCAATTTTTTCAAGACTTTAGATGGCAGGGAAGCAATAAACCGGGAACGAAAAGTGCGAGAAAAAAAAAACTATTGAATTAAAACTTACGATTACATCTAGCGAATTCAACAATATAACGATGAAACTTAGTTGATAATCTAGTCGTGTGCTTAAATTCTACAGAGGGCAGAAAGTTGTGGCGAGCCACGATCACTCACGTCCTGACGGAACATGCCACATAGATGTATATAATAATAGATAAATAATTGTGAGAAAGATTCTTTTTCTAATTTAAGTTAAGTCTGGTGCAATTTTCTGGTACTGTTCAGAGTTTTTTTTTCGTATTTATGACCCTTTTTTATTTCTATGTTTTCTAAATGATACAACTACGCTTAATCGTCGAGAAAATGAAATATATCATAGACAACTGTAAATTCATAGTCAAATATTTCTTCTTTTTTTTTAATCAAGTTCACTTCAAGCAAGGCAATAAAGCCACTAAGATACAAGGAGTTACTGGGCGTTGAAGAATTAGAAAAGAGAATCATTAGTACGGAGCGAGAACAAAAGAAGATTAATCAGGAAGACAGTAGAAAGCGATTGACGTTGCATTCAATTTTTTTGAAAAATAAAAGCTGCCTGGATATCATGTAGCCGGAAGAAAGTTCCACAAGTGAGAAGTGCAAAAAAAGAATCTGTTAACATAGAACTTACGGTTACATCTAGCCAACTCAGTTGTAAATTAGTGAAATCTCGTCGCCAGTCTAATACCGCGCTTTCTATTAGAAATGCAGTCGCTGTAGTCAATATTCAAGTAATTTAAACAATAGTCCTTTCTATTTTATTGACAGCATCAAAATCTCAATTGGTAAAAAAAAAATAAGGAATGGATCATTTTTCGGTGATTGACTGATAATTTATCTTAACGTGCCCGTCTTCTCATCCGGGGCTTTTTAGTGATGTCATTGTCTTTAGGGATTATGCAAATATTTCAATGTTGATTGATATTTGTGTGAGGTGCTAAACAGCCCGTGTAATTGCATGCACATATAAAATTACTCAGTATATGTGCGCGTGTTCTTAATGGAAATTTCAAGAACAAACTTTTGGGATATTCTGTCTTCATTTTGTGCACAGTCACAGAAGTCTGTGTCAGACTGTGTGAATATGTTATCGTATGTAAGTGTTGATATGTGCAGCGGAGCATAAAATGAAATTCTGTTTGTGTGCGTGTGTGTGTGTATATGCATAAGCACACATATTTTGTCCGTGTTCATATAAAGCCATATAGGTTTGTACGTTGGCGAATCCATCACTTTGTTTTTGCCTGTGCGCGTGTGAGTAAAATTGCTTTCGTCTCTGATGTAAACATTGATGCGTGTCTGTTTAAAAATGAAGGTGCGCCTGCGTGTTAAAGATGTATTGCAAATTCGTTTATAAGCTTAATTGCGTAAGTTTCTGCTTGCCTATATGCAGCGGGGTGTGTACGAGTGGCGTAATAGCACGAAAGGTAGAATCGGCAAAACAAAGTCGGATTTTGGCTGCGTCTGGTCATGTTCATTTGCATAAATGAATTTATGAAATTCATGAATTCACGTGTCCCCAAGTATTCTACTTGGAAAAAAAGGTCTAGTAATTGGCATGCCATAATGGTTAACTCAGGTAATTGAACAAATGTACTTTACATTAACACATCGTATTACCAAATTGTAAAAAATACCAGAGTCAGTTCTGATAAGGCAAGAATCGTGATATATATATATATATATATATATATATATATATGAATCACTTTATATATATATATATATATATATATATATATATATATCAGTTATCTGCCATGCGTGATACGTGCTTAGGCGATCATGTATCTTTCGATACATGAGTGACGAGACAGATTTTCCTGCAGTAGGTTGCCATTTCTTTCTGCAGTAGACCAGTTGCCATCCAAGGCTATAGAACCCGGTCTGTCCTGCTATTTACCCATAGCTTTGAGAAGAAGAGGATTCATGAAGTGAATGTAGTAGGTTCGATTGGAATACACTCGAGCATTCGAATCAATCCGAGTCACTATCCATTACTCCATTACCTCCCCTATATATATATATATATATATATATATATATATATATATATGAGATGTGTAATTGGTGATGTAAGGGATAGTGGCTCAGAATAAAAAATCAGAGAGCCGAATTCGAATTCCAGTCTGGTTCATTACATTCACTTACGTACAAATACCCTTGAGAACGATATAAATCCTTATCTTCTCCCACGGTTATGTTTTTTAAAGATCGGGACAGACTAGCCATTATTGGAAATCCGTCTAGGAGAAAAATAACTCAGAATAGAAAACCCTGCGTTTCCTTGAAGTTAAGACAGAGATAGCTTAAGCAAGGTCTGTTAGGTTTCGATTACAACCTTTCAACAAAAACAACTCGTTGAACAAAGGTTGCACATGGATTCAAACAAATAAGCAACAACTGCATTTTTTATAAGATCAGAATCATCTCATATATATATATATATATATATATATATATATATGCTTCACATGTGTGCACCTGCGTGCTTATGAATGCGATTCCCTCCGGGAAATACCAGAGTTTTGAATCGAATTTAATGTTAAGAAAGAACCTTTGTTCTAAAAGGACTTGATCTGTGATAGTCCCCATTATATTCTAGGATCACCCTAAGAGATACTAAAATAGGTTCTGCACTCGCCAGACCAACAAAAGAGCCAGCTATATCAAAAAGTCGACCTGGAAGGGGACCTAATTACTACTAGGTGCAAAATCACCCTTCAAAGGAAGTAGGTGGGTATTTATTTATATTAATATGATCAACTCATTTCTGCATATGTCTTTTGCCTTGTTCTCATATATATAAGTGTATGCAATAGATACCCGTTCTATTGTGTGTGGGTGTTCGAAAAAGTTTTGCAAACGTTTAAATACTTTTGAGAGCAACAGTAAATGCACGAATTTGACAGAGAGAAAAAAAAACAAAGCAAAAACATCATGTAAGTGTGATTTAATACGATTGGAGAAAGATCAAATGAGGGAAACTGAAAGAAAGGTAGGGGAAAGGCGCATCATTTACTCTGTGTGATCATTATTTCATTGTGCATTAGTTCGTGAGACGAGTTCTACATTTGGTGGACGCGCATGCGCATTCAGTACGCGCCGATTGTGTCACTATATAGATTGAACAATTAAATACAATAACTACAAAAATCCTTACTTAACACTTCGTTGTCATTGTTAGAGCGTTTATCTTTTGGCAATTTGTTTTCTTTATTTCCTTTTCTTTGTCTGTTTTTATTCTTTTACGACGAGCAGAAGATGGAAGGAGGAGAAAAAGAAGCTACTACCCTTTAATTGTTCGTTTGTCAATCGTTTAAAACGTGAAAATGCACATTACTCCATTATTGCTGGGCTTGAAACGATGGATTTCTTATCGACGGATACGAAAGAGATAAGAGGAAGAAGAAAGGTAGAGGAAAAAAACGTACAAGGACTTTCAAATTACGATTCAACGATAGAGATGAAGAATGTCGCCCAAAACCAAATTGGGGAAACTGGACGGACAACTGGTATAGTGAGCGTGTGTATGTGTGCGTGTGTGTGTAACAGTATAAGTTTGCCCATACACATGTATGAATATATGCGGTTGAAAATATACGGTGTGTAAATGTGCGGGTGTATTTATATATACACCTATTTGTATGTGCATAAGATGAGGATGGACACAAAACGCTTTCCACAGATACAAATTAACAGTATTTTTTTTAAAATTAACATTTCATTTGAAACTAAGCGTTTCATTCTTGGATCAGCAGTCACCTGCTACAATACACACGCGCGCGCGGACCCCACCCTTCACACACACACACACACACACAAACACACACAGGCCCATACCTACATGTATTCGCTTAATGTGGTATAACTGAATCATCACACCGATTTCGATATCTGGCTGACGCTGTTTATGTAGACTAATTTCCTCGGGAAAGACATGAATCCACTTATCCCTGAGGTTTATTCCATTGTCAAAAATTCTGAATATATTACCTCTGGTATCCCACAGTGGTTGAAAGATAAAATAGCGGAGGAATGATTATTTGAGTGAGTATTTAAGCATTTTATAACTATAGTATCGCCCAGACATTAAAAAGCTGTTACTTACATCGTCAACCTTGACAGATTTTTCTAATACACAGCCATGTTGCGTTTGCGTGCGCATCTATCTTTGTATCCCTGTCTGTTAATTATTTACAAGGACTGAAACTGATAGATAGACGGAATCTCTGGGACACATAATGAAGAACACAAGAGAAGCAATAATAAACATCCAGTAAACCGGTTTGGTTTAATGGATGACAGAATACGTACAAATGGTATTATTAATATTAGCCGTTTCTCAACAAGGAAACATTTGGTTTTCATTGACCGAACAGCCAGTACTGTTGTCGACTGAAGTTTATAAAATCTTTCCCTTAAAACAATTTTTCAGGAAAATAGATTTGTCAAAGAGGTATGGTAAAAGGGTCAGAAGTTACTTAGAGAAAGATGTTGAGAGTCATAATTTTCCACTTATTAAAAGAATATGACAGATAAAAGAAGAAAATCCATATCTAAGCCTAGTGATATATCTTACAGTTATATGGCACTCTATATCTATGAATTTAAACTTATAATTTCCTAATATATATTTATGTGTCGAGATCTGATGATCGCTTGAGAAGCGAAATTAACAGTAACCATGCAGCAGTGTTAATTCCTATATCTACACTGTTTATAACTACAAACGCTTTACTTCCAATATTGAACACTCTTCATATAACAAATTTTCAACAATCTCTCCCCATATATATATATATATATATATATATATATATATACACTGCGTGCCAAATTATTATCGAGATAACTTTTTTTCTAATATTTCAAAAACCGTCCAATCAATTCACACAGTGTTGGCAACACTGAACTGCGCAATTGCTGAAATTTTTGTACTGATCTGCGCAATGTAAACAAACTGGCGTAAATATTTGTTATCAGCATGGTGAGTTGAGCGTGCCAAATTATTAGAAAGGTTTAGTAAAATTCCCAGAATTGAGCAAACAAAACGTTTATTAATGTTGAACGTGAATGTTTATGATCAAAAGAAGCTAATAAATAAGATAATCAAACAAATAATAACAGATACAAACAAAGGCACAGTTTTAAACAGATTAATAGGGAATGTGCTTTCCCTATTTTGAAATTACTTGAAAAAGTCGACGATCCATAGAATTTGTTAATTGTTGTATGTCATCTTCTGTAATGCCGCGAGATATGTCAAGAATTGCTTCCCATAACTCAGCGTTGCTCCTGAATTGTCGTCCGTTGGCGTACAGTCTTCGCTTCATGATGCTCCAATGGTTTTTGATTGGGTTCAAATCCGGAGAATTTGCTGGCCACTTCATTTTTCGAGGTCCATCGAAGCCTAACTGTTTCAAATATTCAGTCGTCTTGTGAGCAGCGTGTGAGGGAGCATTAGCTTGCATAAAAAAACAATGGCCCTTCTGAAGGCAACTCTTTGCCTTTTCATCCACGGTTCAAGATGCTCCTTCATAAACGCTATGTATGCATCAGCAGTCATTTTGACGCCATCTGGTACTCTCCATGGGCCCACTAATGTGTTTCCAATAATACTACCCCAGATCATTATGCCTCCACCGCCATGTTGGCGTCTCAAACGCTGATTGCGATTCTGTCCGTTCATTACCCAGCCTTTGCACCATCTATCTGGCCCATCAAGGGTTGCTCGAGTTTCGTCTGTGAACAAAACTTTAGAGAAGTTAATCTTCATATTGACCTAGGCCCATTTCAATCGATTTTGAATGTGATTTCTTGTCAACGGAGGCTTCGATGCAGGTTTGACTGTTGTTGCTATTTCCCTCAGATACCGACACCGAGTACTTTTAGACACAGTAGGATCCCCAATGCGACTGAAAATCTCTTGACTGGTAAGTCCAGGGTTCTTCGTGGCCTTTCGTTTAAGTCGTGACATGAAACGACGTGAAATAACCCTCGGCTTGCCTTTATCTGCCCTTTTGCTTACTTGTGTAGGGTCGACGGTGAATTGTTCACTGTTTGATGAAACTTCCCTATCATTTTAATAATTTCTAGGGTAGATTTACTTTTTGCGAGTTCTGAGGTAATAGTTTTCTTTTCAGCATCACTTAAACTGCTTTTACGGCCCATCTTTTCACTAAATTCTTATACTTTTCTAATAATTTGGCACGCTCAAATCACCGTGCTGATAACAAATATGGCGCCAGTTTGTTTACATTGCGCAAATCAGTACAAAAATTTCAGCGATTGCGCAGTTCAGTGTTGCCAACATTGTGTGAAAATTTTGTGTGAATTGATTGGACGGTTTTTGAAATATTAGAAAAAGTTATCTCGATAATAATTTGGCACGCAGTGTATATATATATATATATATATATATATATATACATAATTTTGTATAATTTTATATATCATCAAAGAGTATTTAGAAAAATATGAAAAACTGTAAAATGTCTTGTGACGCGTTTCATCCCGATGAAAGTTCATCAGAAGACAAAACGCGTTGGTTAAGTATAGTTTTTCCTCTTGTCTCTTTTTATTCATTTTGTCTTTTCTACAGATACACTCCATCTGAGAATACATATATATTTGTGTGTGTGTGTGTGTGTGTGTGTGTGTGTGTGTGCGTGCGTGCGTGCGTGCGTGTGTGTGTGTATACAAGTTTTGATCATAGTTTGAAACCGTTATTAACTGAGTTTGCATCTAAAATTTTCACTGTATAATATTCAAAGTAAATTTATTCATTGACAAGGAAAGAAGCAACACTAAAAAATAAATATGCACGGCCTAAAATAAATGTTTATTGATGAATCTACATATTGACGTACGTATGAACGAACCTACATATATGGTAAGGTATTAAAAAGTTCTCATTACGATCAAATAATTTATTTCAGATTTTTTTTTTTTTTTGAAGGGTTTGAAATCTCAGAAGTGAAGTGTGTTTGACTCCGAGGTCAAAATGTCAAATGATATGTTTCATAACTTTAAATCTTTCGTCTTGGTCGGGCCTAGAGCTTTTCAACTCACATTAAATACGTTTAATGTGTTGTTTTGTGAAATATCCCTTTTGTCTTGAAATAGCCTTTTATTTCAATTTCTCAATGTATTCTTTGTGGCAATCATTACAGGATATCAGAGTAGATTCCTCCTTCAAGTTTCAGATTATTCTTTTGTTTCCTATTAAGTCTTCTATTTTTTCTGTTTTAGACGTGGTTATATCGCCGTTAGATAAATTATTTTCATTTGTAGATGTGATAGAGTTAATTGGCAGAACAATATATTTTTTGATTCGCTGGGTTTGTCATGAGTGGGTCGTATTTTTATTTTGGAATATTTCCACTTTTTGATACATCTTTCCCAAAAATTGTTCTTGATATATAAAAATTTATATATCGTTATTCCACACACACACACACACACACACACACACACACACACACACATATATATATATATATATATATATAAAGACCCTACATTAAAATTTACATACGAATTCATGGTCAATAAAATCCCATTCCTTGATGTTAATATCGAACTAAAATCAAAAACTGTTCACCACCTACCTGTATAAAAACCACCATTGCGAACTCTTGTCTTATGCCCTGAACGATCTAAAATTGAAGTTATAAAAAAAAACTTCCTAAACAGATCAAGCCTAAATTAAGAATGAACTCAAATACATAAAACAAACATTAGTTAACAAGGATTTTCCCAGCTACCTCATTGATAAACAAATAAAATTATTCTTACAAAAATACATGACACCAGTACTAAAAATACAACACAACAAAACATCAGCATATTTTAATGTAACCAGATGTACAATAATTACAAACAGGACGAATTCGCCATACGACGAATTATTAAACACCATATTTCAACTGTAAATCCCGGCAAACAGGTAAAACTTATACAGCATTCAGCCACGCACAATCTACAAGAAGCCATAATTAAAATTCTGGTTAATACGATCATCCTTCATGAAACCCGTAACCGAAAACATCTCGCTGTTGGAGAAGCCTTTTACACAAAACATCTGGCACCCAATATTAATATCAGTTTATTTAATAATAGAAATAATGTGCTAAAAAATAGAAGGACGCCACGTTCTAGCCACGTTCCTTTCGCAGGACTCGGAATAAACGTTACTACTATAGGCATCACATAATCACATCTTAAAAAGACAAGCATGAAAATAAATTAACAAAAACTAACAATACCACCACCACCCGCCTCCGTAAATGATTAAAAACCGAAACTACGGGCATTTTTATGCTTCTCTTACGAAACGAAAAACTTTAATCCAATTTTCCTTGTTTGTTATATTCAACGAAACATGTTTGAAAGATACGTTGCTCCTCATATATATATATATATATATATATATATATAAACAGAAAAAAAAAACAACTATCTTGGTGTGACCAACAGGGAACATGCCAGAAGACCTAACACATTAGATGATAAAGGAACAAGGAAAGGCAAACACCTACCTACACAATGAAGTAATCAGCACCCAGATTATCTATTACAAAGAGCTAAAAACGCTTCACAGCGTTTAACACTTAACAAAGGACAGGCCAAGTCGTCACTAGGCAATCTAATCATCTGAAAATCGCGACAGCGTGAAACTCGAGTAACGATTCGGGCTTTCCTTTGTTAAGTGTATATATATATATATATATATATATATATATATATATATATATATGTCATAATAACGACGTAATATTTCGAATTTTCTCGCCAGAATCTATCTTACATATCTATAGGTCTACCATTCGTCCATGCTTAAAGTATTGCTGCCACATATAGTCCGGTGTCCCTGCTATTTATCTTGAGTTCCTTGATAAGATCCAAATAAGAATTAGCAATATTATTGGTCACGATCTGGCGGCTCAGCTCCAGTCACTTTCCAACCGCTGTAAGATTGCCTCTCTGTGTCTTTTCTATAAATACTTTCATGGTAATTGTTCGGATGAGCTCTCCGCTATGGTACCTAGACTTTTTTAATTTAAGCGTAGTACTAGACTGGCGTCAGGATCTCATCAATTTACAGTTGAGCTAGCTAGATTTAACCGTAAATTCTATGCTAACAGTTTCTTTTCTCGCACTTCTCTCCTGTGGAACTCCCTTCTGGCTCCATGCTTTCCAACCAACTTTAATCTGCAAAAAATTAAATGCAATGTCAATCGCTATCTACTCTCCTCCTCATTACTTTTTCCTCTTCCCGCTCATTATTAATGTTTCTGTTCCTAATTCTTCCACACCCTGTAACTCCTTATATCATAATGGCTTTACTGTCTTGCAGAGGGCGATACTGATTAAAAAAAATATTCAGATTATATTCAAGCAGTTTCAGAGTGAAGATCATGTAATGTGAAAAATACTTTTATTATTTAAAATAGAAAATAACATTTCGTTGATACATTGAGAAGAAAAACACAGAAAGACAGGTTGAAAAGAAATTAGACAAAGAAGAGAAGAGAAGAACCTAGCAATACTTCAAGGGATATTAGAAAGAGCCAGCAAGATCGATTAAGTATGGAGAATTTTACAAGTACATGAATGTAGTGATTCAGCACTAATCTAACTGCTTCAGAAAGAGAAACTACTATAAATCTAGCCTCTGACTGGTCTCGAATACTAAAGACCAGTCAAATACCAAAACATCAGCGTCACACACCAAAACATAGAACTATAACACTGGTCTATTGGTTCGCTGGGTGGTAGGGAAGTTATATATATATTTATTAATATTGCCAGTTACTGCTGTTCGATCCTGTATGAAAGACATGATTTTGAATGCTAATTTAGGGAGGCTCATTAAGTAGGTCACTCAATGTTTTCTCCCCCCCCTCCCTCTTACCTTCAATAGGTCCTGTGAATACCAAAGTCTCCAAACTTTCTTTTTTCATTATGTGTCCCATAAATTTTAACTCTTACTGATCATAAACACAAGTTTCATCTTCGTTCCCGCTTTCCTTAAAACTTCATCGTTGCTCACATGTTCTGTCCATGACATTCCCAGTAACCTTCTGTAGAGCCACATCTTTGTTACCTCAAGTATCATCTACAAAAATGGTGAAAATTTTCCAACATTCATTGCTATATCAAAATTCACTGCCATATAACAATGCAGTTCAGCACCCTTTTGTTTGTAATGAAATTTTCTTGTCACTTAATATTTTGTTTAGCTTTTCGAAGGCATTTTTCACCGTTGCAACGCACCTTCGAATTTTTGTGCCACATTTCCGTTATCTATTTACAATATTTATATTGTTCGTACTGTTGTCCTCATCGTCATTGTCATATTCACGATGTTTCGGCCTTTTGTCTCCCAAGGATACATGACCCAGTGGATAAAAGCGTTGGTTGAAGTAATTCAATGACTTGACTCAAAGAGAAGTGAACAAAAACCTTGGAGAGTTGAGTTACTAAAGGGAAATAACTGAGACTGAAATATCCAGAAAAGGCATGGCACGTGGAACTAGAACAATCTACCCGGTGGGCGAAATAAATGGTTCGATCGAAATTCCAACGTATCAAATATGAAGAAAGCCTGAGCGTACAACGGCCGAAACGTCGTGGATGTGTCATTAAAGATGAGGACAACAATCCGAACAATGTAAATAATTACAGTAGGTAATCTCGGAAATATAGACAGATCTCGTTATCTGCTTCTCAGATAGTTAAACTGTAAAGAAGACTCTCTTCAAGCAGAGGATTGGTACAAAACAATCTTCCTAGTCTCATTTTCCCTTGATTGGCCATGTACTCCACTAAGCTGTGGACAATAAATATCAACTCTGATCTGACAGGAACAAATGCTAATAAAGATGCGTGTGTGTGTGTTGTGCCTATGTATGTGTCTTGTCTTTGATAAATATAACAAGAAAGTGACACTTTATCTTACTTCTTTCATATAAGACATAATATAGAGCGTCTGGAGAACAGAAAGATAGAAGACGGACTAAGAATTGAGGAAGAAAGACAAGAGGATTGATCAGTAGAGGATAAGTGAAGCAAAGAATAAAAGAAATTATGATTAAGGGAAATCAAAGAAAATCGAAAAAGCAAACAAACAAAAGAGATTAAAACAAATGAAGGGGATATGTACAGAGAGATA
This sequence comes from Acanthosepion pharaonis, assembly GCA_903632075.3. Taxonomy (NCBI): domain Eukaryota; kingdom Metazoa; phylum Mollusca; class Cephalopoda; order Sepiida; family Sepiidae; genus Acanthosepion; species Acanthosepion pharaonis. The sequence continues at coordinate 1,035,894 of CAHIKZ030001054.1, forward strand.
CGTGTAGAGGATAGAAAAGGTTAGTGAATTATTTTGAAGAGAAAAAGTGATGCGACAAAGAGAATTGTTGGAAAATCTATGCAGAGAAATTATAATAGAAATATAGAGCAAACGGAGAGAGATGTCGAATAAAAGTAAAAGAATTGGTGACTGTGGCAGAGAATTGAAAGATATAAACAGAGATTAAATAGTTCAGATTGGTTGAAGAAGTAAAGAAAAGCCAAAGAATTAAGGAACTAATAATGGGTGAAGAAGAAGAAGAAGAAGAAGAAGAAGAAGAAGAAGAAGAAGAAGAAGAAGTGCAAAATAAAAGAGAAAAATAAGTTAAAATATATTAGAAAAGTGAAAAGGAAATAATTGGAATGTTGATAAACTTCTTTCTCTTCTTCTAAGTAGCAAGATAAATATTAAAAAAGTACATAAATAAAAAGAAAATACACTGAAAAGGCAAAATGAAATAGAGGAGGTGCAATAACGAATATATTATAATCTTGGAAAACAAAAACTAAAAATTCAGAGGATTATGAACAAGCGAAAATGGGGACGACAGAAAAGGAAATGTAAAAATGCTAAAATGATTAGAGGTGGCAATGCAGCGTACCTGCTTTTCCCCAATTCTTTTCCCGCAGCAAATACGCTGGTAGCCATCACACAACAGACGACCGAAGATAATTGCAGTAATTGCTCATAATTACCAGTCGCCATTTTCCTTCGTTAAAATGGCGGTTGCAGGCGTTAAAGCATTTGTGTGTTTGAATTTAATTTGCTTATTGAAGTATAAAAACATCGAGATTTGGCCGTCCGTGTTGACTGTTTGCCTAATTGTGGCTTTGAGACTGCGAGTTAGTCGTCATGGCTACGGAATTATGTTAATCTATCGTTGTTTGAAGTTAGCACGCTTATTTATTCTTAATGTACTGCTTGCTTATGTTTTCCTTTTACAATGTATGAATCGGTATAATAAAATCTGACTATATTTATGTATCATTATGAGTTAACTATATTTTGTGAAGATATCTACACTATTACCTAATCAAGATGTTTTATCCTTATTGTTTGGTTTGAAATCGATAAAAGTTCTCATCAGTTCCAGGAGCTGCAACGTTGCTTAGCTATCTAAAAATAAAATAGTAATAATATATACTGATCTAAAGCTGCTAGAGATTTCCCTACTGCTTCTATGTATCTTGATCCACAAACTCATCATTAATATATTACCTTATAACACTTGGAACGTTGTTTAATTATCAGTTATAATTATTGACAAATGTCGATTAAGATCCTTTGTTTTTTTCTTCTGGATTTAGATTTACGACGCTTTGTATATTTTGGGGTTGAAATCCCAAAAGATATTTAAGCCAATAAATGGCGCTACCAAATTTTACTGATTTTTTTAATCATTTCCCGCCAAGCGAGGCAATAAAGCTACTAAGATACTAAGTTACTAAGTGTGAACGAATATATGAAGAAGAAAAACATTATTAAGAAGAGAGAACAATAAAAGAAAAGGAATAAGGAAGACAAAAAATAAAAATTGACATTGCATTTAAATTTTTGAAGATCAAACTTGACTGGAAAATACGAAACCTGAAGTGTGATTTCACAAGCGAGAAATGCGAGAAAATAAATTGTTAGCATAGAACTTAGGGTTATATCTAGCTATTTCAAGTTTAAAATGATGAAACCTTGCTACCAATCTAGTACTGCGTTTAAATTCATAAAGTCTAGATACCTCAAAAGAAAATAATATTTATTTTATAAAGAGGCAAAAATGAGGCACAAAACCAAAATCGTGGATGGGAAAGGCTGGCCTTCTTCTGTCTTATAATTAATTATAATTAAATCTAGCTAGCCACAATTACTGACCCAAACATACCACAATATCTCTTACACCAAAACAACACATTCTTACTCACCATTCTTACTACTCTCTCTATGATGCCCTAACTAGTCAACATATGTACAATTTTTGTCTGTGGGGGGAGTGAAATAAATACAAAAAGTTTTTAAAAAATCTAATCCCAATGTGTATTTACAATGTATTTTGATATATGTTTACAAGAAACTAAACACAATAGTGTTATTACTAACACCCTCCTCCATCCATTACCACAGAGGAAAGTTCATCAGAACAATTACCATAAAAGTATTTATAGAGAAGGTATAAGGAAGCTACATTATGGTGGTGAGAAAGTAACTGAAGCTGAGATGCCAGGTCAGGTCAAATGAAATTGCAGATTCTTCTTTGGATTTTATCAAGGATCTCTAAATATAACAGGAGTAGAAGAATTTACGTTGCAGCAATATTGAAACCAAGGGCGAATGGGAGATTTATAAATACGTAAGATAGATTCTGGAGAGAAAAATTGTCTAGCACGACATAATGAATCAACTTTCCCAGCAGCAGACCTAGCAATTGATTCACTAGAATCTTTCCACTTGATGTCAGCGGAAAACGTTAGGCCGAGTAAAACCCAATGAGTCATGTTGATGGAAGCCAGAAAGGCAGATGATTAAAAGAAAATAGTTTTGTTTTGAAGTCATTAAAAATAACAACCCATTCCTTCATTTAAGAGAAGCTGGCGATGATCTCTCTTGATTCGGTTTACTTGCGTGAGAAGGTCTGACGTTTTTCGAGGTTCGAAACCCTAAATAACACCAGGAATGAACATCACTGATGAAAACTATCCGGTGCACCGCAAGCTATGTTATCAAATCTTTCTTCAAAAAATTTGGTAACACGGTCCTGGAGGAAGACAACGACTAAACGGAATTGATAAATACATAACCAGAGCTGATAATTACGGTGGCGAATTATGAATTCAAATCAAACCTAAGAATAACAAGTAATGATTTAAATAAGAAAACCTCCCCTATTATCGTGCCAGATTCGCATTAAATATGCAATTATATTGAACCTAACTACAAAAAGTTGTAACAATAGTTCAATTGGGGTGATCCGATTGTTCAATGACGGCTAAGTACTTTTCAAAATACTGTGATGAGATTGCATCACAGTTTTTTTCAATTAGGCTCATTCTATTTCGTCAGTTGTTTTATTCAGCATAATGGTACATGTAAACAATAGTCAAAGCAAAGATTTTGTGTTTAAAACTAAAACAAAAATTACCCCGGAAAAAGAAACTTGCGTAACAGGTTTACGAAATAATCTTGTCGACTATTTTCATAAATGCAAAATATTTGAGACGAGACGTTTCTGTTAAGATTCCTTAATTCCTTCGATCGGTTTTAAAGCGCGCCATTTGGAGGACAACAGTTTTTTGCTCTGTTTCTAGCAGTTAGTCAAGGTAAAAGTTTGTTGCAAAAATCCATGAGGTACATCATCACAATTCTAGATATTTAGCATGATACAATCATGCAAAGATTGTATAAAGATTGTTACTACGCAGTGTAACTTTCTGGCAGATCTTGACGAAGCAAAGTAAACATATTTCGTTCAGTATATGTCTCTGACCGAATGAAATATAAGATCAGTAAGATAAATGAAAATGTCTCGATCAAAATATTTTTGTGTATTCAATGTGTTTAGGTTCAGCTCTCTACATCAGTGGATGAACATCACTAGAGAATGTACCAACTGAAATATTATACGCAAATCATTTATGCTAAAATGATTGCTTTTGTCACCGTCAAAATATTAGAAAATAAGAGTCACATTCGTAAGAGTCACATTAGTTGAAGACATTCTGTCTCTATGGCACCATCATAGCGATCTTATTCTACTGGCAACGCCATTGCCATCTTATTCTACTGACACCATCATAGCGATCTTATTCTACTGGCAACGCCATTGCCATCTTATTCTCATGACAACCGCCATGGCGACCTTATTCTACTGACACCATTAAATGTCATAATCAAATAAATACAGAAATTTAACTATCTGGGATATGTTATAACAAACGACGAAAAATATAACACCAAAATCCGAAGTCGGATTAGAAAAGTGAAGGATGTCTCCCAAAATTCAAACAAATTATTAAGAAACGGGAAATTTTCATTAGAAACAAAGAAGCGAGTGCTGAATTATTGTGTAATATCAATTTTCAAATTTAGCAATGAATTCCGGACAGTTTGCTCAGTGAAGAGGAATCAGACAAAAGTAACACTTTAGCTCAGACGCAGTTGAAATTTCTGGGATAATAATGAGGAAAGAGGGATTGTAGAATGTCACCTGTTGAAGACAATAGGGAAACATCGGTTACCTGACAAGCTTGTCTAAATGGATAACAGAACAGAGATTGGAATGGACGTTAAGGTAACAAAGGATAGGAATTTATGGAAAGCCATGATTGCCCAACTCCTGAAGGGACACGGCACATAAGATGACACAATTGTTGCCTAAAATGTTGGGGAAATTCATTAATCTGTTCATCTTTCAACTTAGCCTACGTTTCCCATGTCTCACCGAATATTTCTGACATCTGCTGAAATCACCAAAAAACAAATGCCCAATTTTTTTTATTAATTTTTCTTTTTATGGGGAAGCCATTTTAGATTTCCCGTGAGGGTCTCGCTTCCATACCTACTCATTACCTACTCTTCTAGACCTACTCAGACCTACTCAATAGGGATCAAATAGAGGTATCCAAAAAAATGATAGGATAAAGGACAAATAGGAAACGTTCATAAATCTGACATGTTTCGCTTATATTAAAGCTTCATCAGAGAATGAGTTATGGAAAAAATTTTGGTAATTTTATTTTTGCGTTGTTTGATTTTCATTGGTCAAGAAGATTTCATGTACATTTAATTGGTCAAGCAGCGTCCGTGTGTATAATGTATATGCGTAAGTATATCATAATTCTAGTTTATTTATGCGGGATTCGGTTGATAATGGATATATATATATATATATATATATATATATATATGTGTGTGTGTGTGTGTGTGTGTGTGTGTGTGTGTGTGTGTGTGTGTGTGTGTGTGTCTAGTAGGCATTATTTATGTTTGGAGGTTGTCCACGTGTTTATTTGGGGACGTGTTTATGTCAACACCGGTCGTGGTAGTTAAGTATAAGTGAGATTCTTTAAGAATGAATTTAATAAATGTTGGTGATGTAATATAGTGTTTTTGACGTGTGTTTATAAATGTTTAAACATACTCTCAAGGGTTTTATTATTATGGATTATTTGTAATTGCATGCATGGATCCGAGTATAAACAGTTAAATTATTGACCGATTTTATCATTGTGATATTTTTGCAATATATCAAGTATTAATAATATCGTGACTAAGGTCCGCAAATTGGAAAAGAGAGTTATCAGTGATAATGTTCTGACTTCGAATCCGCAGTTAACTCCCTTTAACCGCTCTGTTTTTCTTATTTTTAAATGTACTTTTATCATATGAAATTTGCTGAAGGGTGAGCAAATTTTCATTCCGAAAATGTGTCCCATAGAAAAAAAGTCTGGGAACCACTGACATGGTTAATTTCTCTGAATTCAGAGATTTCCTTCTAGATTGGTTACCTCTTCAAGGCTGGATAGTCTAGTTAGTGCTACTATTTAACCCCTAGTCGCAGAGAGATGAGGCGGATTTATACCTTTCTAAAAACTATTTTTACGAAAATGAACGTAGCGAACCCGACTGAAATTCGAACGCAACACACCGATTTTTATTTCCGACTCGCTAATCGTTACATCAACTTCTCTAGCTTACAACGATTTTTAAAAAAAAACAAAAAACATACGTCTGTAAACCAATAGACACATCATATATAAACTCTTTTATACAAATGTATATGCCGGTAAACACTTTTCTTCGTCCATTTAATCTGGAAAGAAAAGTCGGTGACTGGTGAAAGATGAGTGAAAAGTAAAAAAAATAAAAAAATATGTATACAGAGGAATAAAGAAAAGCTTCATTTTTTTCCTCAAATGTCGCCATGTTTGAAGTTTTTAAAGGACTCTATTGTCTATTTTATTGGACGTAACTGAACAAACAAAAGAGAACACTTAACGCTTTACAGCTGCATAAGCAGACATATTTGAAAAGCTATCCGGTCAGAAGAGGTCCTCCAGTCAACAGGTAAGAATAGATAATAATAATAAAAAAAATGAAGAAAATAAGTTTTTGGTAATAAAAGAAATCGAAATGTTAATGCGTTGGTCCTAATAGACTATATTATTTAAAGATATCTAAAGCAGGGTGCTACGTCGTAATGTATTTAGCCATGCCAACATACGAAAATAATGCAGCACAAGGTCTTTATTTAGTATGGAAAACATACAGATTTATATTGGGATGAATTCATAAAGTTTTAAGTCTTTACAGTCAGTGCAATAAAAAAAAACGTCAGCACAACATAGGATCTTCACTTTTAGTGCAATGGAGGCCAACTAACCCAAGGTTGGAATCTCCAGGACTAGGCACACTTTAGGGTTTCACCTGAAGATGAAACATGACTGATCTCAGCCAAAAGGTAGTGGAGTCAAGCTGTAATATAACAGCAAGGTAACCTAACAGATGGCGAAATTACTAGGTTCTCTACCCTTTTGTCCTTGTGCCAGACTAAGCTAAATACCTATAAAAAGTAGAATGTAATTTGTAAAAGATGTACATATGAAGACGCGTCGATAAATACTCAGCCTGACATGTAGTTTACCCTATCTAAATTGTTCGAACTATTGCCCTCATCTTTATTGTCATATCCACGACGTTTCAGCCGTTGTAGGCTCCCGCCTTGTTCAGGTGATATACGTTGGAATTTCGAATCGAACCCTTTACTTAGTCCGCGGGGATAGATTGTTCTAGTTTCACGTCTTTTCTGGATATCTCACTTTTCAGTCATTTCCTTTTAGTAACTCAACTCTCCAAGGTTTTGTTCACCTCTGCTGTGGCCAGGGATTGAACTCACATCTCTTTGGATCAAGTCGCTTTTGGATTACTTCAACCAACGCTTCTATCCACTGGGTCATATGCTCTTGGATTAAATAAAGAGTTCCCTTCGAAATTCCAGCGTATATCACCTGAAGAAGTCTGGATCATACATGGGCCGAAACGACGTGAATATGACAATAAAGATAAGGACAACAGTCCGAAAATGTAAATAGTTACAATACCTCATCTCAGAAATATAGATTGACATGTAGTTATTTGGATCTGAAATTTTCCCTGTATAATGTTCGATCTATGTGAAAATCGTAGAGTTAGGTGCATTGACAAGGAATGAAAGATATTATTTTACAAAATAAATTTCATCTTAAAACTACAGACTTATTGGTACATTTATACTTTAATACGAATCTTGTCAATCAAAAATCAAATCAAGCATTTTTATTTTATATTCAAGAAGATTATGTACAGCTAGTTTTCTTTCGCAGACAAAATGTTTTAATTTGGATTTTCTTTGACTGTGAACGGAATGATTGTCGGTACACAAGTAGAAGAGTTAAAAGCAACGTGTAGAAGTCGCCAAGCCGAGTTAATTAATCATTGAAAGCCTTTAAGATTTACAATATTTATCAAACTATTGTGAATCTTACAGGCTTTCAATGATCACCAAAACGGCGCAAAACGAACATCTATCATGAACAGACAGAATTAACAGTTTCACTTTAACCTTCATGCTTAAAGGTGCTGAAAAGTTCACGGTCCGGCCAAGAAGCCCTTTCAAAACATCATTTGTTCAGATTTTGGAAAATGGGTCAAACTGTAAACTTTTCAATACATCGTAAAAACATTCTGTTTATTTCCAAAACAAATTGACATCAACTTTAGAAAAATGAACTGAGAAATTTTAATTGTTACAATATGGTAACTTGAAATACAGGAAATGAACACAAATTTAGGCAATAAAGAACTAATGGATTGGATTTTTGCGTGGTTAGATGGTTGGGTAATTGATTTTACGACATTTTGTGACGGTTACACACCTGGCCCAGGGTCGAATCCCTTGGTTACGGCGCCAACTGTGACGTCGCTCCTCCTGGTCGCTCCTCCTGGTTCCAAGCGTGCCGCTCCAACCCCTTGGTTGGATGATCACCAGCCTCGCCTTTCCCAACTCGCTTCCAATACCTGGTTACTGAAGCAACTGTACTGATCTCCGGTCTGTCTACCCACGTTGTGTTTAGATCTTAGACAGACGGGACCAGCAGGGATTGGGGCCGATACAAGTTGAGTCCGACGGGGTGGCAAAACACAAGTAAAAGAAAAAAAAACTCACGAGACAAAAATTACTGATAAAAAGGGTGACAACCCTTTTATATCTAATGTCCGTTGCATAGAGAAAAAATTGTTCTTATTTCCCGACCCGCTCTGTGGACTATGGCACCAAGCCTCTATCATACAACTTAAAGATTTCGAGTTGTCTACTCTTCAGAATTATGTATGTCGGAGTGTGGTCTAGTTCGACACTGGGGCTAATTTCTATCGATCATTCGCAGTTGATTCTTCTCTTCGACTTGAGTTGTATTTCTTCTTCTTCGTCGACTAAGATAGAACTTCTCTTGTCTTCGACTTGGCTGCAACTTCTCTTGTCTTCGACTTGGCTGCAACTTCTCTTGTCTTCGACTTGGCTGCAACTTCTCTGCGGCTCTCGAGTAATCTTCTTCTTCGTCTGCTTGGGCTGGAAGTTCTCTTGTCTTCGACTTGGGTGCAACTTCTCTGCGGCTTTCGGGTAATCTTCTTCTTCGTCTGCTTGGGCTGGAAGTTCTCTTGTCTTCGACTTGGGCTGGAAGGATTTCTTGTCTGAGGATTCTTTTGCCCGCAAAGGGGCGAGTGAATCGGGCCCGATGCCCGCGTTCAGGCTCTTTCCCTGCCCGCGGTCCAGCTGCAACTCCACTCCAACTGATTTCTGTCGACAGGGGTCCTGCTTTTATTGACGCCGCAACAAACCGGGGTGGGTCTGTCGGCGTCAGGGGTTTCTCAATAATTCCAATAACTGCCGTATTTCTGTCTTCTCATTATCGCTATTGTTTTCACCCCTACTTCCTCACAGTGCCCTTGGTGGGGAGGCGCACACCCATCTTTCCCGGTCCCTCGTATGTCAGGTGACCGCTCTCGACCAATGATTCCTGATCGAGCACTTCTTTCTCTTCTTTTCCGCATGCCACGTGACCGTTTCCGACCAACTGTTATTGATCGAGCATCCTTTCTCCTCCTTTCGGGCGTGGTTACATCGTTCTTGTTTTAAAAAAAACAAAATCTAATTTTGCCTTTTTTGCACGTACGAAAAATGACAATCTTGGCTTTTTCTCACCTGGGCTCTGTCAAAACAGCCTGCCGCTAATTAGATGTGACTTCAGGGAAGAATATTGGCGCTATCTGTGAACTGAGACAATCGTTTTTTTTCACCTCTTGTTTTTGTCAGACCCGACAGTCAGAAAATCTTAATTATCTACATTGAAAATGTCCCCACTTTGTTATCATGGGTTTCCAATTCTTAATAGGTCAGAATCTGTATATAGTTCCACCGGTCACTCCCCTCAACCCAAAAGACACTTTTTCTCCGATTAAAAAAAAAAATTTCGTTTCTATTGTTCTAAAAAAAGAATTTCCTTTTTTCCAATTTGACAATGAGTCTTTCCACGCAAAAGTAGGCTAGGTGCTTTGACCGATTTTCTTATCAATTGCCAAAACACTGTCATCAAGCCTGGTTCTTTTCTTCCTCTTAATGATTTTTCATTTCAAATAACAATTCTCTATTGTCCTTTAAAATTCGGCCACACGCAGGCCAAGATATCTTTCTGACACTTATCTTCGCTTATGACTGGGTCATGCATCATCCAACTCTCTTTCTTTTTTTTTTCTTTTCTTCCTCTTTCTTTTCTTTTTCTTTTAGGATCGTCTAAGTACAATCTTAGTGAATTATTTTCAACTCAATTATTTTCCGTTAAAAAAAATCAACAACCTGTTTAGTAAACCGAGTAAAAAAAATTAAATCATATTTCTATGAATATTTCTAATAATGCAAGGTGCCACATTTCAACGCTTGTTGTTGGCTTATTAAATGTCAAATTTTTGTATGGAACACACAGTAATAAAACTGTACTCAACTCAGTTGTAATGATCAACAAGCATATTTTTGCCAACCATTACCCAACGCCGATAGTACACACCTTTGCGTTTACCAAGACAATTATTCATTTTAGAGAAAATCTACCCAGGACAAATTATTCCAACCATACCTTTTATTAAATATTCAAATGAAACGTTTTATCCTAAAATGCTCGCAAGGTGTGGAGAAAATTAGAAGCTACTGGTGGATTTTTCGTCAACAAGAATATATTCTAAAAGTGTACATTCTAATATATACTTATAATGTATACAGTTCGAATGTATAGTTAGGTAAATTGTTACGATGTGCAATTAGAATGTGAACTGTTAGAATATAAAATTAGACTTTACACTGTCAGACTGTACACTGTTACAATGTACAATTAGAATGTATAGTGTTAAAATGTACAGTTAAACGGTACACTCTTATAATGTACACTGTTAGAATGTACAATTAGAATGTATACTGTTAGAATGTGAAGCCATACTGTGCATTATTGGAATGTACACTGTTAGAATGTACAATTAGAATTTACACTGTTAGAATTAGACGGTGTACTGTGAGAATGTACACGGTTAGAATGTACAATTCGAATGGACATTGTTAGAATGTACTGCTAGACTCTACACTATGAGAATGTACACTTTTGGAATGTATCATTAGAATTTACACTGTTAGGATGTACAGTTACAATGTATACTGTTAGAATATACTTATGTACGCGATTAGAACGCACCCAAAATATATAGATACATTTCCAGCTGTCGACTGTTGAGTCGTGTACATGAAGTGTATAAAACTATGTTGCAGTAGATGTTCAAAATCGACGGGATATGAAGAAGTGTATCGTGGAAGCGTTCGTTGGAAGAATAATCGGTTAACGTAGAGTTGTTCCAGTTTATTTTACCAACGTGAAAAAAACTCTCCCGTCGAAGAAAGGGGGAGAATAGGATGATGGGACCAACAACTGGGGACTCTTCTTCTGCATTCAACTCGAGCCCTATGCAAAATGTCAAGAGAGAAAAAACGACGCGAAAGTCAGAAAGAGAACGAAGATTTGCAAAAACAATGAATCTGCTTCAGCAAAAGTTGCCAAGTGGAAAAAGTCAAGTGTGAACCGCAGAACGGTGGTGATGTTGGCTGGAGGGTGTCTATCTGTTTCCTTTTCTTTTCTTTTTAATGGTTCACTGTTGATGAAGTAATGGCTAGAGTGACATAGGTCGCACAGTAGGATGAGTGAAGTGATCATTGATGTGGGCTACGGATCAATGAATTGAACGAAAGAGTACTAACAGTTTTGTATGAAAGATCCTGTTTGTTTTATTTCTCTATTTATTCTTCATATGCAGATAAAGCTATATAATACAATGAAGCTGAGTAATATGGTTTATAAAAAGTTCGAAAAATTATTAACACCATCAGTATTTAGAAATAAACAGATAATATGCATTCTACCATTTTGAGTCATTATCATTCAATTTGATCAGACTAATGATCTCATTTTGTTATTTTTGCTGTTACGACAATTGTTTTCTTAATGCCATGTACCTTCAGAATATAAAAGATCATAGCTCTTCACAAATTTCTTTCCTTTATCATCTGTGAACTGCTATGGATTTTGGGAAAGATAGTGGTGTAGTTTCCCGCTGCCTTTGCTACGGTTTAGATTCTAGGGTTGTCTTTCTCCTAGACAGGCTACCATCCAAGATTAGATAACCAAGTCTACACTGATGTTATGCTCATAGCTGGTGAGGGAAAAGCTCGATTCATGCCTTTTCGAATAGTATTTATATGAAAGTAAACATAACAGAATAGGCTGAAATTTGAACTTAGTTCACCGATTTCACTTCTAGTCTCGATAATGGTTACGCCACCCGCACATCCACAATGGTTTGATGCATAATATATGAAATTGAATTGCGGTATATATTATATATATATATTTTATATGTGACATTGTATATTATATTGTTGTATGATATTGTATAATTTGTGTGGTATATTTTTGTATGTGACATAATATTTTTGTATGTTATATAATATATTTCTATTATATATGTGCTATGTTTTTATCCCGTAATAACATGAATAGGATTTATTAAATGCGTTCAAACTCTTATTAACTCAAAACTTGATTTTTATACACATACATACTGGTAGATAGATAGATAGATAGATAGATAGATAGATAGAGAGAAAGAATATCAGTGAAAATTCTAATAACAGCAAAAAATAAAAATTCAAAGTTGTACGGAGGTGTAAGAAAATAATTCTCGGCAAGTAGCGCTTGCAAAATTCTGACCAACTCTTAGTTTATTTTCTGACCCCTAAGTTGACTTACAATAGCAACAGATTATATAAATTGAACTTTGATACACTCATATATCATACACTTAAATACATATATACACAGACACATACATGCGTGCACACACACACACAGACACACACACACACACACATATATATATATGTGCGTGTGTTTTACTTTTAAGCGTTTAAGCATGAAACGGACTGTCGTCATTGGGTGTTGACCTCAATGTCTACTTTTATATTTACATACGCTCTATCCATGTTATTGAGCACTTTAATATAGCATACCTTAAAACTATATCTTATCACACACATACATACATACATATATATATATATATATATATATATATATATATATATATATAAATGTTTTTTTAGTTATAAATTTATTTTAGTCTTGACTCCTTATTTACAACCGTGTCTGCCTTTTTCAGTTTCGCCGTTTTGATTACTGTCGTTCCAACGAATCTTTCTGAAGAAGTGTTGGATGAAAAATCCCCCTTTAAATGAATAGCGTCTTTATTATTATTATTATTATTATTATTATTATTATTTATATACATTTGAGGATGAGGGTTCTTAAGTTATAATTGTTTTTATTTATTGATGATGTGTTTTTGTTGCATTACTTCAAGGATCATAAGTCTGTTTTTGCTATTTGATTCTACAAGCATTTGGTATTTTTTGTGAGTAGGCATCTAATGCCACTATGATCCTTATGCTGCTTATTAATAAGCAATATAAGGGACATAGTAACATTAGGATCATAGTGTATACATATATATATATATATATATATATATATATATATATATATATATATATATATATTATTTAATGAAACATGTTTAGACTAATATTTGATATCTAAATGCATCTAATATGTGTGTTTGTCTGACGATCGCAGAGAGCGTGAAACCCAGGGTCACAAACCCACATCAATCCAACTAAATATGTTAGCTCTAGCACTGATATTGAGCGCTTTCCAATAAGTATTGTGCATATATAATATATAAGTAATATATATAAAAAGTGCATATATATATTTATATACATACACATTTTACACACACACACACACACATATATATATATATATATATATATATATATATATATATATATATATATATGTATGTATTAGAGATACCTACTGTTTTCATTCGTGATTTTCTATTTCATAAATTTAATTGCAATAAAAAAAACTTTGCAGATACACAATTTTTTCATGCACTGCATTCATTTTCTTTTGCTTGCATTTATTTACATTTAAATTTTGATCGTGTTTGTTCTTTTATACCATTATTGAATAACATCAAAAAGCATTTATAACTTTTTTCAATACAACTGGATTTTTATTTAATAAAATTGAATACATCAAATATATAAATCAAATTTGTTCAACTGTTCAATGAGACATGTTTGAAAGTATGGATACGTCGGTGTAACTTCAGAAGCTGAGGTAGCTCTGTGTGTGTGTGTGTGTGTGTGTGTGTGTGTGTGTGTGTGTGTGTGTGTGCGCGCGCGCTCATGTATATATGTATTTAGCATGTATAAGAGGTCCGCTTGCAATTTTTAATTTTTGCCAATAAATTTCTGGACGCATGTGGTATATTTGCATTCAGTATTTCCATCCGCGTCCATACTTGTCTAGAAAATGACAATGGGGTCACTGCATTCCCTTGCTGAAAAGTAAGTCAAGTTTCTATTTTTATCGTTCATTTTTCTCAGAAGAGTAACAGCAAATGAAGCAAAAAGTACAAAAAAGAAGAAACATCAGAACAGATAAAAGCACGCTAATATTAACACAAATTTTATCCTTTCTTTTTTTTTTCCTATTTGTTACTTTTCTTTTTAATTTCGCCCCAAACGAAGTTACAAGAAGTGCACGTTAAAGAGAATGAGAAGATTGAGGAAAGAAGAAAAGATGAACAAGGTTGAAGAAAACAGAAGATTGACGTAGCATTTAATTTTTTTAAGATTGCAGTTATCAGGGAAGCAAGAAAACGGAAGGGAGTTCCACTGGTGGGAAGTTTGAGAAAAGAAACTGTTGGAGTAGAAGTGGTGGTGGAATTTAGCTAGTTCAACAGTAAAACGGTGAGACCTAGTTGCCAATCTAGTAGCACGCTTAAATTCCTGTAGTTAAGGAAAAAAGCTCGGCAGAGCAGTTGCCATTAAACTATTTCTAGAAAAGACGGGGGAAGTCAGGTCATGTAGGTGAGGAAGTGGCTGAAATCGAGATGCCTGATTACATTAAAGTTCCTTCTTTGAAGTACAGCAGAAACACCAGACCAGATATAGCAGCAGTATTCAATGTACGGACGAATGGTAGGTTTATAAATGTGTAAGATGCATTCTGTCGAGAAAAATTCTCTAGGACGACACAGTGAACCAATTTTTCTTGCAGTAGAAGAAGCAATTGATTCGATATAGTCGCTCCACTTCATGTCAGTGGAAAACGTGAGGCCAAGAAGGTGGGTGTTGGGCTCCCCTTGAGTCTAGAATCAGCCATGCTGATGGCATACAGAATAGGTTAAATGAAAACAGTTTTGTTTTGGAGTAGTTAAAATTTACAGGCCATTTTGCCCCAATTAACCACTGATTGAAGGTTATTTTCAAGAGCAGTTACCAGGTTTATTTTATCAAATACGTCGCATTTGAACACAGAAGTACATGGTAGTATCATCTGCAGAAATACGTAGTTGAGAACTGATGACATCTGAAAGATCATTGACGAAGATCAGAAACAGCGTAGATCCCAGGACAGAGCTCTGGGGAACCTCCGCTTTCATATGAAAATATCTGGAAGCGAGACCGTTCAACACGATTTGTTAGGAACGATTAGATTAAATCAAATATTCCCTGGAGCCCTGGAACATGCGTAGAATGCCATCATGCTATACCCTATCAAAATCCTTCGAAATATCTAGAGCCACAGCTCGCACATGGTCATTCTTATCGAGAGCTTGATAGACAAATTCAATGATGGCCGTTAACACATCGGCGGTAGACCTGGCGAAACGGAAGCCATGTTGTTTGTCCGAAAGGAGGCCGTGCGAAGTATGATGTTTAGCCATTTCGGCATTGATTAGAGCATCGATTATTTCGCCAAAAATCAGTAAGACACTAATTGGGTAATAATTTGAGCAAGTTAAAGTTCTTAAAAACAGGAACTACAGGGGAAGACTTCTAACAAGCTGGAAAGCAGAAAGCAGAGAGACAATTGTTATAAAGTTTGGAGAACACCGGACCCAGCTCAGAAGCACATTTCTTTAGGTTACGACGACAGGAAACCTGTCACATCCACTTCCCTTGGGGGTGGGATCTAATTTAGAAATGATACCTGAAACAAGTGATGGGGTTATATACATATCACTCAGTAGAGCCCCCGTGCTACTGGGTAGATCTGGCAAGGGTACTCTACCTTATATGCACTTGATGTCAGTACTTCAAATTGACTGTAGAGAGGGGTGACTGAAAGTTTGCCATTGTTCAGTGCATTCTTGCAGAGCCATCTTTCGAATCAAACTCGTCAGACACTATACATTCTTTCATTCTATCAGTAAATGGTGACTTTGCTTCTTTGAGGACACACTTGCACTCGTTACGACCAGTGGCAAAGAGATGTCTGTTACAATGAGACCTGTCACTCTGGTATAGCCGGAAGAAGTGATTCCTGTGGCCTATAATGGCTGAGTAGGTAGATGAGAAACAAAGAGATGGTCGCGGTTTCACTTAGTATTTCCGTGCAGGAATGAAAGATTCAATGTCGGCTTTCCTCCAGGAGGAGACCACAGTGACACATTTATGAACAGGAGGATTAAAAACATAATTCCAAGGGACATCGCAAAGGAAGTCATGGAACTAGTCCCAATCAGTGCGTTGATAACAGATATTCTGTTGATGAGAGGTTGATGGTTGATGGCTGATGGGAGAGCGGAAATGCATATCTACTGACACCACTGCATGATCGGAGTTGTCAAGAAGATAGAGCTACAGAGAGTAGCTATGAGTCATGCGTAGAGATAAGGAAGAGATCAAGTAGAGAAGGGTAACCACCAGGATTACTGGGGAAACGCGTGGGGGATTCTACAACTTGCGTGAGAGATTGAGTGATAAAGTTAAAGGTCTTGATGCCAGTGAGGTCAATGATAAAATGATTAAGCCACTTGATATGATGGACATTGAAGTCGCCTAACACAAAGATATTTGCAAACGGGTGTAAAGAAAGGGACTTTATCTTTACTATCATAAATACGATCTAACACGCAACAGTCTTGCAAGGAAGTGTGGGGTCGATAGAGGAAGAAGAGACAGCTGACTGAGTTTAGTCGACAGATACGGAGGCACATGTAAGAATGGTCTGGACACTCAAGAGAAAGTTCCCTAGCCAGTGTGAGATGTTCCCGAACATAAACACCAAGGACATGCATGTGGACACTAGAGTCCTTCATAAATGAAGACAGATAACCAGGAACCGAGAATTCACAAGAGGGGATTGAAGAATTATGCTTAGTTTCACAGGGAGCTAGAATTTCTGGAGAGTCTTTCAAAAAGAACCATTCTACACTGCAGAAATTTGTACGAATACGACGAATGATGGAGAAAGAAAGTTTGTGGAGTTTTTATCGAGATGGTTTAGTTGTATTTCATTAGTTGCTTTCCGGCATGCTGGGTTATTTAAATGTGGAAATGGCCAAGAATAATAGTAGTTGTCAGTCGTCTAAGTTAATATGTGCTGGCTGGGAATTAGTGCAGACTGCACATAGTGTAGCCTCGGGGTTGCCCACCGGAAATGCTTGCAAGGACACCATTCCATGCGCGACATGGCATGAACCCCAATATAATGCAACTGCCGATCAGAGTAGCTTCTCTAGACGCTACCGAAGAACTCAGGCTTCTAACTACCAGTCGGGATGCGGAAACCAAAAAGCTACCAACTCGGTACTCTCAGTGAAGAGAATGAGCTTCTAATACTGTCCAAAAGAAGGGGGAGGAGTATAAACCGGGCGTCAGAAAGACCTATTTTCTCCTATTCAAAACAATTGTCTGTCAAGTTTTAAGTTAGTAAAAGTTGAAATATACATATATATATATATATATATATATAATGTATATCTGGGCAAGAACCTTACTTTCAAAGATGTTTAGTTGAACAGGACAAAGAAAATTTGCTTAACTTGCTTACTACCACTGCCAAACTGAAAAAATTAAGAATACTAAAAATTCAATAAAAAATTCAAGAAATTTTTTTAGTCTGTCATATACTACGAAAATATATATATATATATATATATATATATATATATATATATATGATTCTTCGCAGACTATAACAAACAAATACACATAATTTTCACACTTCTTACATATAAGAATGAAAACGAACAAAATGTATAAAGAGACAAGAAGAAAAACTATTCTTAGCCGACGCGTTTCGTCCTCTTGGGGAATTTTACATGGTATATTGCGTTGTGTAAGTCCCTCAAATGACGAAACGCGTCGGCGTAGAATAGTTTTTCCTCTTTGTCTATTTTATTAATATATATATATATATATATATATATATATATATATATATATATATATATATATTCAATAAATCGGTAAATGTTCAATATCTTATTTTGACCGACTCCAGATATATATACAAGTGGACATTAAAGTCGACAGTTTGTTTCATGCAAAAAGCAATCGTCAGGACATACGCTCTATACCTGATATTGAGCAATCCAGAGTTTCAGGTAATATCGTTTGTCATGCTCAGATGATGTGATCTTCTACTCCCTTCGGGACTTTGATCATCACTTTCCACAACTAGCTATCTTTTATAACCCTTAGCCTAATGTATATCTTTTTTACTATTGCTCTAACTTCATGTTCTGCTATCCAGTCACACCTGCTCGTCGCATCAATTATTCAATTTTTCCCTCTACCCTCATTTGTTTTCGATGGCCTGTAAAATTATTTCCAAATATCATATTTTCATACTCCCAGGATCTTATCGTAGGATTTAAATATCAAATTTGATATAGGTTCAGTGTTAGAGTCCATTAAGAACATGACAACATTTATATATTTAAAAGCATTTCAAATGTTCGATTTTTTTTTTTGAAACAGCAAATTCAGAAAATAATTCAGAAAACAAAAACATTTAAATTTTCGTAGTATTCAAAGTTACCGAATATTTATTTTCAATTGCTTAGTTAACTATATTTTCTATTTAATTATTTTATATTAGCCACTCGCAAGAAATATCTAACCTATGTATAATAAAATTTTCACCATATTTAATTATCCTATATCTATAATTATATAAAAGTATTTATAATTATATAAATATATTTATGCTGAAAAACCACAGATAAATTCAGTAAAAATTATCAACAAGTATTTATATTTATCGTAATTTTTTTTTAATACGTATTTCATATTAGATAATTGAAATCTACGATAAGCGTTTTTTTTTTTTTTTTTTTTTTTTTTAGGAATATTTATATGATATCTGGTAATGATTCAATAGATTTATCAGATCACCTAACCCTAAATTGAGGAATTGCGCGAAACTCTGGAGTCGGCCAAATGAGATACGTCCATTGAACAATTTATTAAATTATTGAATATTGTCGATCTATTTTTCTAGTAAGCACGTTAAATTCTAGTAATTTTTAAGTATTTTGATAGGTGCATTTATATATATATATATATATATATGTGTGTGTGTGTGTGTGTGTGTGTGTGTGTGTGTGTTATTTGTGGATTTTCAGATTTTCCATATATATTTTCGATTAAAAGTTGATTAAAAAATTATAGAGCTTTATGCTCTAATTTTCAAAGTTTGCCTTCTCCTTACCTGGTGGAAAGAGTTTATTTGCACAATATACTCTCTGTAACTTCATACACACACATACATATATATATATATATACATATATATATATATACATATATGTGTGTGTGTGTGTGTGTGTGCGTGTGCGTGTATGTAAAATAGAGAGAGAGAGTATGCATGTGTAAAGACATGTTTTCATAGTCAAGCATCATGTTAATAACAAGATTAGCACATCAAGTCGCATTTGTATTTTTCGTACATATTTTGTTACATAAAATTAACAACGCCTATTTTTCATGGATCTGGGGATAATGACTCTTAAACTATCGGAAGGAAATTGTTTTGATATATTGTAGGCCTATCAACGCGCAATGATTATAACCGCTTTTATACAGCAAAACAATCAGTTGCTAAATTAGCATTAAGCAAATGATTCAATCGTTTTGAAATAAGGAAAGATTTCCTGTTCAGACTGTATTCTCCCCGAACAACAAAATAATCTAAAAAAAAATGTCCTATTTTATAATTAATTAACCTTTTAATTGGGTTCTAATATATTATTATAATAGTGGCACAAAAATATACTACTCATTCGTAATGATTAAAGTATCCTCCTTGTTAATTTAATATGAATGTATTTTGTAGTATAACTTAAAACATTATATACACCTAATCTTGAATAGGAAAACAAGAAGAGATGCGTTTACAGTTTTGCATGAATTCAAGCTTGGTGGTAATGCTTTTTAAATTGCTGCCAATATTAACAGTAGATGAAGGATCCACTTGTGAATGGACCGTACGATACTGGCTTCTGAATTTCCGCAGAGGAGATACGAGTTTTGAAGATCAATGTGATAGTGGACATCATGCAACTTCTGGTTACCACTTTTTCAAGCGTTTTGACAGAGGACGGTAATTGCGACACTGAGATCCGTAGACGTATAGACAGGAGGATTTCTTTGGTAACAAAGAAAAGAATACTGAGCTGTTACGTGACATCTGTCTTTCTTTAGGGCAGCGAATGATGGACGATTTCCTCAAAGATGAAGAAGAGACTTGAGGCGACGGAGATGTGGTTCTACAGAAGGATGCTAAGAATATCATGGGCCGAGCGTATGAGCAACAATGAGGTTTTAGAGAGGATATAACCAAGGAGGAGGCTTATACGTAACATCAGGAAGAGGCAGCTGATGTTCCTGGGACATAATAAGGAAGGAGAGCCTGGAGAATCTGATACTCACAGGTCGAATATAGGAAAAGAAAGACTAGGGAAAACAGGGCGTGACATAGCTGGCGGACTTAAGTGGATGACAGAGTGTGGTCTGGGGCAGGAAGCAAAGGGATGGAACTTTTTGAGAGCTGCAAGGGATAGAGGGAGGTGGAGAGCCAAGGCGAAGTGAAAACGAGAAAGTCGTTTATCACAACACCATACGGCAACATTAGTGGGCGCTTGGCCAAGTTGAATAAAGTGTTAACATTTCGATGACTGGCAACTTCTGACTACCACTTTAAACTTCCGCGTCTGTTGGATTCTAGTGTTCCTGACCTTCAAATCGCATTTCGGGCTCATCCTTTTACTGATGACCATGGATTCTGTCTTCTTGTAGTTTATGCTTAGTCCTTTCTTCTCACTCTCCATCGCTACCATCTGTAGTAGATTTTATAATTTCTTTTCCATGTCTTCTATCAGTATAGGTTGAGAATCCTTTATCTGAAATTCCTGGGATTGGAAGTGCTTCGGTTTTCAGATTTTTTTTCGAATTTTGGAATACAGGCTATCTAATTTGTATATATCATCTATAAAATTGGAAAGTTTGGAAATGAAACTCAAGCATAAAAATGATATCCCTTTACGTTTCATAACACAGCTTATACATATTATTCCCTGAAGGTAGTTTTATATAAATAACATATATGCTAAAAGTAGTTTTATATAAAGTTTAGTCAACTGCGTGTACATTATATTTCACCACTTATAAATCCGTGGGAGCATTACTTGACTAGCGTCATTTACCTGTACATACAGATCCAGGTAATGATGCTAGTCATGTAATGCTCACAAGGATTTTTAAGTGGTAAAATTAAAATTAAAAATAATGTTTCGTATTTTCTGTACGTGTAAAAAAACATGATAACTATTTGCAAAAAAATATGAAAATACAATACCAAACACTACTCTACATTAAGTGTGAGAAAATGGAAGAAGAGGGTACATCATCGATGATATCACTCTGAGTGTGAAAAAGAAAATTCGGTAGGCTATCAGGCCTTACCAACGATGACATGTTTTGATTAAAATGTTACAATACACACTGGTACAGTATTTGTATAAAAACAAAACAGGGATTATGATTACAGCTAAATGTAAAGAAAACTGAAAAAAAGTCTGCATTTTATTTGTAAAACTGCAATGCAAAAAATGTAAAACTGCAATGCAAAAAATCATGCTACTGCTTCTTTTCCTGCACTTCCCGCCTGTGAAACTCCCTTCCCTTGCTTCCCTGATAACTACAATCTTCAAAAATTTAAATGCATCGTCAATCTCCATCTTCTATCTTCTTGAATTCCGTCCATCTGTTGTCCTTTTCTGAATCCTCCTTATACTCAGTCTTTTCTCTCACCTTCACATTCTGTAACCCTGTAACATACGAGTGGCATTGCCGCTTTGCTTGGAGTGAAATGATTAAAAATAAAAGTCATGTAAGCTGCTGAAAAATTTAAGGATTTTGGGGGTTTTCGGATAAAGGATACTCAAGTTGTATTTTTCAGTTTTTTTAAGCGAGAATATTTATAGCAATATTTTTTAAATATGAAAAATCATTCATAGATCGTGTAGTTCTATGAATAATTTTTCATATTTTTTTTTATAAAATCAATATAAGATTCAGATAGATAGATAGATAGATAGATAGATAGATAGATAGATAGATAGATATTACCATTATTCATATAGTGTTTTTATATATGATTTATACATTATCAGTTTATTATTAGTATATATTATTTCTATGCGAGGATTATTATTTTTAGTGGTGTTATGTTCATGCGTGTGTTCGGAAACGACTGTCCTAAGCACAAAAAATTTCTAGGTATTATTGAATGACAAAGAAAATATGAGTGGTATTAAAACATTGAAGACAATAAGGAGAAAATATTTTTTTAAATGAATTTCCTTGTTTAATTTTTTCTTTTAATTTCACTGGGTTTGTTTTTTGATCTTTTCGGTATGATGCAAATATACGGGAAATATACAAAGGGATGTTTTTACAAAACGCAGAACTTCTGGTTCGTCTTTTCCACTCATTTGACTAACTTCTTTTTTTAAAGAAGAAATTCAAATTTTTGTTTTCCGTCTCGGAAGAAAAGTGCTGAATTCAGTTCTCTTTAATCTTGGGGAGAATAAAAAAAAAAAAAAAAAACAAGAAACGCTGAATCAAAGTTCTGAGGAAAAAATGATGTTAGCATAAATGCCGAAAAATAACGCTGATTGAAAAAAAATGAAAATGGCCGAATATCATTTTTGGAAAGCATATTTGCACAATCATCATCTGTGGATTGATAAATAAATAAATAAATAGCACGAAATTTTAAAAGGGAAATATTTCACTATCTTATTTTTGTATATTTAAGTACAAAATTCAAGCATATCTCTCACATTCACGTCCACGTAAAAAATAAAAATAAAAAATGCTTCAAAGAGAATTGCATAGTATATATAGTTTTTAGTTCTTTCAATGTATTTGGTTTGTTTATATCGGCAGTTGTCATCGTTCGTCATATCTTAAATTGGCACAATTCAAGGAAACGGGAGATTCAGAAGTTCATCGTCGAGGAGAAATGGTTAAGTACACGATAAAATATAAAAATAAATAAGTGAAAGTTAAAAAAAAAAAACATCATTCCAGACAGATAACTGAATGCGGTACGAAACGATCGATTTCGAAAAGGAGAAAAACATTTTACTGCGTTGAACCGTATGTGAAATGGGACATGCGATAATGTATGGAAAGAGCAGTTGCCAAAACCTACAAATGAAAATAACAAACGAAAATATTAATTTAAAAAAATAGCTTAGATTGAATCTTATAAGAATAAATGGCGTATTTATTTAAAGTGTGATGGTTAGAAGTGAAATAATATTGGATATCATTCCTTCCAGAATTGGTGGAAACCAATTTCGTCTCCATCTTCATTGAAATCATTATTTATCTTTTCTTATTTTCAGTTTTATTTCATCTATCAAGCCATACACCAGAGTGAAGTTGGTGTGTTCATCAAAAGGGCCACTGATAGCAAAGCTTTTCTAAGGGTGCCTTGTGAATAGAGGCCTGTACTAAACTTGATTTAATCCAACAGTCATCTATTTCATCAACTGGAATGTACTCAAACGACAAATGCATTTTACAGTTCTTTTCTTTTTTAATTTCCAAGGAATGACTAGTGACAGTTTTAAAGCATTAAATAGTAATATGACTTCAGCGCATACCTATGTAGGTACATTAGCGTACGTAGCCCAATAAGTAAAAAGTCATATGCATAATCATCTACTTTGTCAAAGTATTTAATCCAACCCATCTTCATTAATTACATGAACTGAAAAATATACAGGGAATAATTCACGCATAGATGTAGCTAATAATTACATGTCAGCCTATAGACTTATTGATCCCCCTCATATATATATATATATATATATATATATATATATATATATATATATATGTATATATATATGTATATATAAGTGGACATTAAAGTCGACAGTTTGTTTCATGCAAAAAGCAATCGTCAGGACATACGCTCTGATATATCTGATATTGAGCACTTTAACTCCTAAATATAGCATACCTGAAAACTATATTTTATCATATATATATATATATATATATATATATATATATATATATATATATATATATATATATATATATATACACTGTGTATTTAGGCAGCAAATGTTCGTTAAGGCAAATATTATTAACAACAGACATTTTGTATTGATTAGTTCTATTGATCAGCTTTTCAAAATTACAAATAATCCTTTTGAAAGAAGGAAGAAATTGTCTGAAGTTAATTTCTGAAGAAAAGCACAAGAAATATGGTACAAATTTTCGACTTTGTTAAATCAAAATTAGATAAATGATGAGTTTCATAGAATTAGTGATTTTTGTAACGTAGGTAAAAAGTTTTGTGACGTAAGTGAGCTTTGTTTTTCATAAGAAAAACAAAGCTCACTTACTTGAGGATGCGGGCTGTTATAAATGTCATCAGCTGGGGAGCGTTCGAATAGCGAACGCTACATGGGTAATTAGACATAGGTTAAGCAAGATGTCTTCCGAAGCTGTGAACATGGGCGCAACCTTGCGCAAGGAAGAGGTCCGTCGAGGCTCCGATCGGTACATTCGTGACGACATGTGCGAGGCGTTTCGGCGGCATTTCGAGAGACGGTTTACCAAGGAGGACGAGTTTGGCAGGTATTTGGCTGACTTTCTTCGGCTTTTGCTAACTGAAGCGGCTAGCTGCGAGGGAGAGATTACGGAGGGCGAAGAAGGTCGGCAGAGGTAAGTCCCCCGGTCTGGATGGTTTGCCCTATGAATTTTACTTGAGGCTGTCGCACATCTTTGTCCCGATTTTGACAGTCGTGTTCAACAACTGGTTCCGGCAGTGGTCTCTCCCTGACCGGTTCTCCGGGGGTGTGATCACGTTGTTGAAAAAGGGCAAGGGTGTTGGGGAAAACTAAATGATTACAGACCCATAACTCTGCTAAACACAGAGTTAAAGATTTTGGCCAAGATCCTGCAGAAGCGTTTGCAATAGGTTGCCGAGTCTCTGTTGGGTCCGGAGCAGACTTGCGCTGTGAAGAGCCGGACAATTCAGAGCATCCTGCATCTGATCCGCACGATCATAGAGGGTGTAAAAGACGACGATAAGGCCGCGCTGATCAATTTAGATCAATCCAAGGCATTTGATAGGGTTGACCATCGCTACCTTGCTGCTGTCCTGCAGGCCGCCGGATTCGCACCCGAATTCTGCCGCTGGATTAGCCTCCTGTATCGCTCCCCCAGTGCTGTGGTACAGGTGAACGGGAAGCTGTCAGGCGCTTTTGCGCTGTCTACGTCGGTTCGTCAGGATTGTCCATTGTCCCCCCTACTTTATGCTTTGGCGTTGGAGCCTCTCCTTTGCCGGCTGAGGGACAGGGTGTGCAGTCCGGCCCTACGTGGAATCTCCGTTCTTGGAGCTCGAGCCAAGGTTTCCGCGTACGCCGATGACGTATCTGCTTTCGTGTGGTTCCGCAGCGACATTGAGGTGGTACTGAAAGTACGAAAAGGTGACAGGGGCCAAGATTAACCGCGACAAGTCGCCCGGCTTGCGGTTAGGTGCCTGGAAGCGGGTCGATCTTCCGGGGCTCTTCGGTTGGACGGACGGTCCTGTCCGCATTCTTGGAGTGTGGTTTGGCCCCGACCTCCAGCTGGAGAAACGTAGATCTGAAGTACACGGCCGATCAGATTTCGCGTCGACGGAGGTTGTCCGTGGAGGGCAGGGCGGAGGCGTGTGCCACTTACGTTTTCCCGATTGTCCTTTATCGATTGTCCGTACTTCCTCTCTGTAAAGATCATAGGAAGCCGCTCGAGCGCTCGCTATCTTTCATTTTGTAGAGGGGACGCAAGCATAAGGTCGACAGAGGAGTCTGTGCACAACGTCCGTGTCATGAAGGCTGGGAATGCCACACTTGGTGAGCCAAAAACTTGCCTCGAGGTTGGCTTTCTTATGCCACGCATTGACAGGAGATTCGATTATGGCGGAGATTGTTAGGGACGCATTCCCTTCCCTTACTATCAGTCCCCCCCCCATCTCGCGGGTTGAGCGCAATCGTAAACTCCAGGTTCAATCGGATTTCTTTCGCGAGTGTCGGTCTGCCTTGTTGGCTGTTCTTTGGTCGAGTGACCTTTCACAGCCTAGGAAGGTCTTCTATCCTTATTTAGTGGAAGGGGTCGCGAAGGATCCACTACGTGAGCGGCTCGACTTGTCGGGAAGAGCTTCGCTCTTTCTGGTCTTGGGCGCCAGCGGCGGATTATCTCAGTAACCCTGAGTTTTCGCTTACCTGGCGATTGGCTCGGAATCGGCTGCCTGTCAATGGGGTTTAGTGGATTTTCCAGACTGTGACCTTCGCACGCCTTCTACCATTGTCCCCGGGTCCGCTCCTTATAGGACCATGTCGGCGAGTTAACGGCTCGTCTCGATCCCGAACAGCTCGTGCTCATTGATCGCGCATACGCATGTGACAATGTGTCGCCCCCGTGTTCTGAGGTGAAACGAATGGTGTTTCTGATGCTGGTGGCCACGGCTCGAATGGTGATTTGGATGACGCGACAGGAGGAAGTCTTGCGAGGCAATCGTCTTTCTCATCAGGATCTAATCCGATTCTTTGAGCATTAAGTCAAGATGATGATTAGAATTGATAGAAAACGCTTGCATTCGACAGTCTTTAGCGAAAGGTGGGTGACTGAGACGAGCTTGGTTCGTTTGAACGGGGCTAGTCTTGATTTTCTCTTTTAGGTCTACCTACGTCACATCGGGTGGTTTCCTATGGAGCCCTCCCCCTGGTTAGGTTAGACAAGCCTTTGTATACCTAGTTAATGTGAGTAAGTGCTGTTCCTGGCCTGCTCCCGGCTGCATCTTTGGTTATGATCCAAGATGAGATTCCCAACCTCCCCAGTTTGTTTTGACCCTTTTTTTTTTTATCTCGACTGGGTCAGCTTTTTCTTTCCCAAGTCCGTATATATTTTCTCCTTTTCCCACTCCCTTGGTGAGAGAGTCTCTTGATTTTGTCCAATGGGTAGAATACAGCAGCCTCTCGCCTTCTTGAGGGTTGGACGGGCCCTACTAAAATGTTATGTTTAGTTCACTTTGTGGTCATGTTTAGTTTGTTACTGGGTTCATCTCCCTTCCCTCTCATTTTTCATCTTTAGAATTGTATATATAGTCTATTATCATTAAATTTATGGCATGGGGGCATAGGTAGGGTTTTGTAGGATCCCCTTGAGAGGATGTGATATTATGGAGGATTGATTGGTGACGGACGAGTTTTTATGGTGAATGGTCAAATTGTAATGAGTGAATAGGTCGTGAATCGGATTGGCTAGGTATAAGATAGTTAGTGAAGACCAGCCTCAACACCTCCCCTTTTGGGGCCTTGTGCCATAATTGTATTTTTATTCAATAAATATCCATTATTTATTGAGGTTGGTTTTGGTATATGAGTATTGCTTCAATGCTCATAAACATAAATCTGTTTTTACTATTTGATTTTGCTATTTTGGTATTATTATATATATATATATATATATATATATATATATATATATATATATATATATATATATATATATATATATATGTCCAAATGTAAAAGAACGAAAAGAATATAAATTCAAACGTTCATAACACTAATTTAAAAAAGTGCTCAGTACAAGAGTTGAGCAATAAATATTATAAACTGTTACATTGGAACATACAAGTTACAGCGATAAAAATGCATATTTGTTATGACATCCAAAGACGTCTTGTCAAGCGGGTAACAATAATGGTAATAAACGATATTACCATCATTGTTAGCCGCCTGACGAGACGTCTTTAGACGTCGATACAAATATGCATTTTTGTCGCAGTAACTTGCATGTTCCAACGTAACAGTTTATAATATATATATATATATATATATAATGTGTGTGTGTGTGTGTGTGTGTGAGGGGACGCATTTATATTTAAAAATTTCTTGGCCTAATGAAGAAAACAAATTAGTTTTAGACAAAAAAATGATCTGCTTCCTTGTTATTGATGATTACATTAACATGGCCGATTTTCAGCATCACAATACATTCAGATCCCTAAATCCCCATGAACTGTGCCAATGTGAATGTGAAAACTTGTATGACAGTCCTGGATGGCACCAGATACTATATTTGAACGCATATCAAATACTTACAACATCTTTTAAAAATGAATTGATTTTTTCTACTTGATATTTTCCCTTTTTTGCTCGGCTCTGTATATTAATACCCTCAATGTTTTGTTGTTGTTTTTTGGGGGGGTTTTATCATTTCACCCCAAGCAAGATAATAAAGCCACCAAGACACAAGAGGGTTACTGAGTGAGAAAGAATATAAAAAAAAAAAGAAAATCATTGTTAAAGATCGAGAACAATAAATGAACAGGAATTAAGAATACAGAATATAACGATATACGTTGCATTTAAATTTTTAAAGATCAAAATTAACTGCAAAGCAAGAAGCCGAAAAAGAGCTCCACAAGCGAGAAGTGCGAGAAAAGATACTATTAGCATAGAACTTACGGTTACATCTGGTAATTTCAACTGTAAAAAGATCAGATCTTGTTACCAATCTAGTATTGCGCTTAAATTCGTAGATTCTAGATAGCATAGAGGAAAGCTCATCAGAACAACTACTATGAAAGCATTTATAGAAAAGGCACAGGGAAGTTGCCTTACAGCAGTGGGAAAATGCAAAGATGCAAGGTCAGGACAAATAACATTGCAGATTCTTCTCGGATTTTATCAAGGATCAGTTAAATTAAAATGACATCCTGCTTAGCATATGCTGAAATATATCTTTTAATATGTGATAATGCACCTTTTCAATCTGCCCGGTTTTTGTCATTATAATCTTTTATAAATACAATTAACATTTCAAATGAAGCGAACACTATAAGACACAATGTCATCCTTCCACAAAGACGAAGATAATCCCTAGTTTGTTAGTCAAAAGATAATCCCTAGTTTGTTAGTCAAAGAAAGTATTACACGACATATAGTGTCCTAAAAGAAAGCATTAAATGTTTTGTCTTAAGATACTCTTGCTTCAATACAATCCGACAACTCTAAAGCTTCTTTTATTAATAGAATGACTAGATGGTCCCATTTTTTCAGCAGATGTGGGGAAACTAAAATTCTAACAGATTCTGATCCAATGGTCTCAACATTCTTAGTTAGTTTTTTGCTGTTATTTTCTTTTCTTTTCTTTTTTCTTTTCTTTTCTTTTTTGTTTAGTTTTTATTTGTTTTGTTTTTCACACAATTTATGAAACAGATAGTTTTAACACATTAATAATGACTTTGGTTTCACAACTAACACATGGTAGTGAAAGTTTCTTAAGACATTCAACGACGAAGTTCATTACTTAACGTCCCTCTTTTTGAAATGTGCGCCTTGTCTTCATTTTTCTTTTATATACTGCTGTGACTAACACCTGCTTTAATGGTACTGTTTACTCTCTGAGAAATTCTTCTTGTCCTTCCATCATCATCGAAATATATTGCGCTGAAGATGTTAAAGACCAAGTATCACGATTATCTTAAAAAACACCATGTTCTTCATAATTTATTTTAAAATACGCTCATCCTCGGCATAAAAATTTGTACACACATGCGCTTGTAAAATAAATAAAAATCCAGAGTCAATACATTGATATTTTTTGGCTTCAAATTTGGCCAAACAAAATTGTTCTGATATAAAATTTACTTCTGAAAACTTAATTTTTTCAAATATTCATCAGTCCAGATAGTTTCAGCAAAGGTTGCAGTAAAACCAAACGTTTGGGGCGCCTAGTGAAGTTCGAATTCGCTATTGCCGAGAGCGAAGTAACCCGTTTTCAAAAATCTGTCGATGACTATTGTTACGAACTTTTGTATGAAAAAGCATGTAACAAAGTTGAACATATTGAATTTATTATTAAAATGAAATCTTTATTATTACTAGTAGTAGTAGTAACGGTAGTAGTATTAGTACAATACCCCGATACACATTACCAATTATATTGGTATTAAGGCCGTTATGTTTTATAGCAGTTGTCAATCATGAGAGACTTGAGGGGTTCTCAAACAGGGGGAGATTTTAAGGTTTCACAGGGAAAAATCTTTTACTTTTTCTTGTTTTTTAGGTGCAAAATTTGGAACCCATGGATTTAAATAACCTGGCATTCTATTGTACTTTTTGTTTATGGAAGTATGCTTCAGTTTCTTTATTTAATAATTAGTTATGAATTAAAGTAAATAACTGCACATGTAATCAACTTTAAAAATCCATCAACATTTTCTATTGCTATTACATTTATAAAACTCATCTATAAAAATGATCCATGTAAATGTACTAATATGGAAAAGAATGACGATTTTCAATAATATATGCCTATTATTTGGAATGCACCTTTTGAGTCGGACAATCCTGGAAAGTGGGGGGGTTATATTCTGATTTATGGTGAAAAGGATGTGTTGGACAAAAAAGGTTGAGAAGCACTGTTTTATAGAATGTCATGACAGGAATAATTCTACGTCCGTTTGTTAATCAGTATTTTATTTTTTATTTGTTTTAACGAAGTTCCACAACTAACATTATAATTTGACTTCCCATAACTTTCAACGTTATTTACTATTCACAACAGGCAACAAATTTGTAGAAGGAAAGTATTATAACATACTCTTAAAATTTGTAGGGATAGCGTTTTGTCCGCCATTTCTCTGGAATTTGAAATTTATCCATAAACGATTGCTTGATACTCAGATAGACGTTGTTATATTCAGATGTAAGCAAATGAACTATGAATGTAATAATGTGAATGTCGTTAGTAGATGAAAGTTGTTATTGTCTCAAGCAGCTTGAAGTGAACTTCAGAAGTATAGAAAAGATTTACAGAAACCTGATTCACAACCCGATACAAAACATTGTCGAAAGAAATACAACGAAGGAATAATGAATATAACAAAAAAAATGTTTGATGAAAAGGGAAGAGATCATCGAGCGGGTTGTGCATATCTAGTAACCCATTAGTGTCGTAATGGTACCACATGTACTGCAGGCGTACCAGAAGTGATATGTCTAGGGCAAGATAGCCTGTTCTTCTTCAAACTGTCTTTGAATTCAGCTTTTTTTCTCCTGAAGAGGCAGAGGAGCCCACACGGCCATGTCATTTAATTCATAGCTGGTGGAGAAGAAATGGCTTCGTAGTTTTCCCAAGTGTATTTGTGCGAAAGTGAACGCAACGAACTCGAACAGAATTCGAACTCAGATTTTCGAGTTCCCTTTTCAAATTGCTAACCATTACACTACACGCATATCCAAGAGTAAGACTCTAAAAAGAACAAAATAAGAATTATGAAAAATAAGAAAAATAAATGCGAAAGAAAGAAAGAAAGAAAGAAAGAAAGAAAGAAAGAAAGAAAGAAAGAAAATCGCCCTTTTCAACTGAATTTATTGTACACAATGACAAAATATGTGTCTGTTTAAAATTTCGGGCGACGGGATGATGGCCGCTTTTGACAAGAGCTTCGTTTTCATATAGGCGTCAAGTGACGAGAATGGCGCTTCAGACCGGTTAGGACTGCAGGGAAGCAAAGGTAAAGGAAATAGTGACCGCAGCCGAACAACGAAACAATGCAAAAGGAAGTTTCTGTTTTCGACTCACTTGTTCGACTCGCTGTCATACAAGGGTTGCTCTCTGCGAAGAGCACACATACAATTAATGTGCTGACAAGAGCTGCATCGTCTAGCATAGGTCAAGTGCCCGCTTCAGCCCACTGGAAACTGATCTTTTGAGGTTGACTTCGTCATCGCCAGCAGGTTGTTACCCTCTAGAGAAAGGTCAGTTGGCCCAGTGTGTTGCAAGGCGTTGCGGTCTGAAATTAAAAAGAATTTTGTTCGAGGTATTGACACTCTTCATTACTCTTGTTTTTCTTGACCTCACTATCAAGTGCGAGCATGCGTGTGTGCATTCAGCTGAAGATTTTTTTTTCGTCGTGGGTGAATGCAAATAAGCATGTATGACTGCGTCTGTACATATGTGTAAGTATACTAAAGTGCTTTAATGTAAATCTATATCTCATTAATGGAATGTAATAGTAACTGAGAAGAACTTTTGTAACATTATGTGTATATATATGTGTGTGTGTGTGTGTGTGTGTGTGTGTAAAGAGAGAGATAAGGGTGCGTTCGTCTGTGCATGTTATTATATATACGAAGAGCTGTTGCAAAATTTCTCAACCCAACGCTTCCCAAAATATGACAAAATGGACAAAAATAAGACGTTTTTAGAGGAATTCTTGGTTGAGCCGAGAACTTTTCACTTCTATCTCTGATATTAAACTATTGACTTTTAAATATACCAAATATGAACAATATATATATATATATATATATATATATATATATATATATATATATATATATACTACTACTACTACTATTACTACTACTACTTAATCGGAGAATTTGAACATGAAATATAAATTAAGATCTAGTTTTTACTGTCTCCTCTGAAGTAGTCTCCTTGTCTTCTGTTTGAAAACCGACTACATGTACTGCTCATAAAGGTAGCGGCAAATTTACGTACTACATTCGGCACACACACGCCGTTCATATTACCCAACCATTTGGGTAACATCTTATGAGGGTAGGTATGTGTGGTTGAGAGAGAGCATGGTCGTTTGTTTTTGCTTGAGTATATATGAATTCTTGAAAGTCGACATTTACACAAGATTCCAAACTTTTCTGCTTATACAGAATCCCGGAGACGTTGATCGACCTAAGCGACTGTCTGCATCCATCTAAGCTGTCAGGTGGCTTCTCGTAAATAGATATAAATTGACAATGTGTCACTTAGCCATATTCCTTCTACTCCCAGTGTGAAATATACTCACCATCAATAGCTTACATTGCTTTACTTTTAGGCTTTCTTTTGAAAATATTTGACATGTGGAACATTCTCGCTAGTTGAGGTTGTTGAATTTTCTTCATCGAAATGTTCAAGTTTAGTTTCAAATCTGGATTTTGAATACAAATTTTTGAGGTAATCTCCATTTGGAAGATTCTAGAAATATAATCTCTCGACTGCTATTAGCATTTCCCCAGATTAACCTAATCTCTCTATTAAATATAATACATTAGCACATATTTACTTGTGCGCGTGCCTCTCACTTAACTTGTTGAATGAAGACAA
The DNA here is from genome assembly GCA_903632075.3 of Acanthosepion pharaonis. Taxonomy (NCBI): domain Eukaryota; kingdom Metazoa; phylum Mollusca; class Cephalopoda; order Sepiida; family Sepiidae; genus Acanthosepion; species Acanthosepion pharaonis. Next base: position 1,069,069 of record CAHIKZ030001054.1, read on the forward strand.
ACATTATTAATCAAAGAAACGGATATATCAATGTTCTGAATTCAGGATTGGATATTAATCACTCGTAGATCGGACATTATGCAATGAACATTTCAGGTCACAATTCACCTAATAACTATGCACCAGCATAACGAACTTATCCATCTACCCTCATAGATAGATAGATAGATAGATAGATAGATAGATAGATAGATAGAGATAGATTGTAAACATCGGAATCAAAACTGCATGATGACTGTCAGTTTCATGTTTCAAAGCAATATTTTAGACCACTTTAACAGATTAACATAGGAAAGGTGGGCTTACGGCCGCATCACATTCAAACACCGGTTACTGAACGATCATCAAAGTTAAGCAACGTCAAGTCTGGTCAGTACCTAGATGGGAAGCTGCTTGGGAATACCAGGTGCTTAAGCTTAGATGTGCGATGTAATGGATAATGGCTCGGAATTGTTAATCGGAGGGCCGAGTTCCAATTCCTGTCGGATTCTTTATTATTCATTTACTCACAAATACTCTTGGTAAAGTCATGAATCCACTTCTCCCTCCAGCTATGGGTTAATTAATAACACGTGTATCCTTAAATCATTATCTCCACAAATCAATTCTTACAATCTAAAAATATTTTCTGACTTTAAATAACCTAATTGACAAGCTCTAGAAAATGAATCAGTCAATCAATAAGAAAGCTATAACCAAAATAGAAGTATAAAAGTCTGCTATGGCTGACCCTAACTAGAGGGACAAGAATAAACATAACTCCGACTGGGATGAGGTGGTTATAATTGGAATGGATCATTGTTGAGGAGTGCAGAAGTTGAAGAAGGCAGTATACTTGATCTAAAGATAGCATTGATGCATGAAACCATGCAGTGTTTATTCCTATATCCACACTGTTTATATGTAGAAACGCTCTGATACTGAAACCATTCCCGTAGAAGTAGAGATATTTTAACAATATGGAAGTTGCGATGGGTAAATTTTCGTCATTTTATATTTTTAATTTCGCGCATGCGTTTGTTTATTTTTTTTATTTTATACGATCAGTTGGGCACCGTATGAGAGAAGTAGTGCCGCCCTGAGTCAATAAAGTGGCTGCTGGATGATTCTACGTCTGGCAATAGGACTCTGCACCATTCTATACAAGCAGGAGAACAAAGTCATGTCTGTCAGACAATTTCTGAGACCACATCACTCCTTACATCTGGCCATCTAACTCCCCAAACTGCACCTCCACTTGATTATTATGTGTGGGCACAGTTGAGCAAGAGACCAACAAAACTCCTTGTAACACCAAAGATGAACTGAAGGCAAGGATTATGATAGCATTCACCAACTTAAACAAGGAGACCCTCCAGAAGAGCTGCAAGAGATTCCGAAGTCGTCTTGAGGCTGTGTTTGATTCCAATGGCGATTTTATTGAATAAATTTACTCTTTAGTATTTCAAGATATTTTTTTGTAATTTTGGTAAATACATCGGTTAAAATAAGGTTTCAGTATTATTTTTAATTTTGCATAATTTAGACGACAAATTTTTTGCATATTTTTAAATGGACCGAGTGGTTAGAACGTTTGCTTTCCGACCATAAGAACCTGGTTCGAATCCCACTATGGTCGATAAGGAAACTTGATATTATTGGTCTGGAGTGGCGATCCCAAGGAAAGTGCCTGACGAACCTTACCACGATTTGAGTCAAGCCTTGAGAGTGAAAATCAGCTCGGCAGGATTGTTTGTCAATGGTTGCACGAAGGCACAAGTTATCGTGACAGGTGTTTTGAGCGTACTTGACCTTGTTCAAACTGTTGATTATGCCAGAAACTTTAAATAAGGTCCGCTCAGCAATGTCTTCATTGCAACATAAACCACAGGTGGATTTTGTGAGGGTTGAACAGGCATCTGCAACAGGCGTACTCACTGAGATATGAGCAACTAGCCATTATATATTTCAACAATATACATGTGTGTGTGTGTGTGTGTGTGTGTGTGTGTGTGTGTGTGTGTGTGTGAAATGGGATCAAATATGGATTGGAATCCGACAAAATGATAGAATAGAGAACAAATACGAAACGTTTATCAATCTAACATGATTCGCTTTTATTAAAGCTTAATCCGAGAATGACATATGAAGAAAAAAAAGAATTCGGGACGCCATAAATTATAGGTGAAGCCTGATTAACCAATGTAAATCAAACAACACAAAAATAAAAAATACCAGGAAGTTTTTCTACTTTTTTCTTCATATATCATTCTCAGATGAAGCTTTAATAAAAGTGAAACATGATAAATTAATAAATGTTTCCTATTTGTTCGTTATTCAATATATATATATATATATATATATATATATATATCCAAGTGAAAGAAAATACAGAGTTCAAATTTTATTGATTTCTTTTGCTATATTTGAATGAAGTCATTTTACGTTTTCCTAAAAAGCAATATCCTATAAAGAAATTATTGCTTTTTTTTGCGTTTTTTTTTTTTCAATGTGTGAGTTTTTTTTTTTTATTTTTATTGTTAATCATTTTTAATTATTTTACCTTCGTTGTGTTTTTCTTTTAGTTTTGTTTATTTTTTTATACTCCATTCTTCCTGCATATATATTTACTCACCATGCGTATATATATATATATATATATATATATATATATATATATATATATATATATATGGGGTTTTTCGTGTTTTTGTTTCATTTTGTTGAGGATTGTTTCGTAATTTTATTAATTTCTCGTTTGAATTGGGGGTTTTTTTTTCACTACCGCTGTTTGATGAGATTTTCCTTTCATTTTTTGTTTCTTCAAGATCACTGGTTCTTTTTATCAAAAACAGTGTAAAGACATTGACATGATCTCTAAAGTTCATTCGTTATTCTTTAACTAAACATGATAATTATTTCTTGAACAGTCTGCTTTTTTTTTCTTTTTTGTTTGTTAAGAGAGTTGTAAGAAAAAGAAAAACCAAAACATACAATGAAATAAACAAAACAAACAGGACTAGAAACAAAACAAAAAAAAAGCTACCACGTCAAGTTAGATTCAAAGCCGTTTACCAATTACCTCCCCTTTTAGCAAAAGTGCGCCAAAATAGTTGAAAAGAGAATTGAAGTTCCATGTGACTGAATTATCCCATTTGTTCATTTTCTGACTAATCTCTGGGTTGTCACGAAGCTACACCACTGAACCTTGCAAGTCTACAAGGACTGGTGGATCACCATGGCGAGTTCTCCCAATTAAGGGAAAAAAGACTTCCCTTAATCAATCGGATTTCTATTTCTAAATAAGAGCCTACGTCTCTGTCAATATATATGAGTAAACTCACTAACATGCGTTTCATATGTGATGTAATGTTTAACAAGCTTGTCTCGCTAAATCAATTACGAATGAATGGGTCAATTCGTTAGATCAATTACGAGTTCCCCATGTTTCCGATGTGTGCCACAATATAAGCTACGCTTAGAAAATCAACATTAGGGTACCTCGACATGCTGTAACGATTAGTAAGCTTGTCTGGGTATAACAATTACGACTGAGTAGTGAGTTCGAGTCTCACCGGGTGCCCCATACTTTCGGCCTTGTCCCACATGTAAAAGCTACGCTTAGAAAAAACAAAAGGGAACCACGATATTGTGTAGCAATTAGGACTGAGTAGTGAGTTTGATCCTCAATGGATGCCCCATATTTTCGTGCTTGCGCCACATCTGAGCTGCATTTAGAAAATCAGCATCTAAGTATGAATTTGGTGTATTTAAGCAGCAATTTTTCATTTATACAAATTTTCTCAAGTACCAACGAAAGTTCTTTGTTAAACTTTTTAAAAATTTATTTTTAGACTATTTTCATGGTTTCCGCTATATATTTCAATATAAATTATCATATGTCCGATTACTTTCTGCTTTCATTAGCCTTTATCAAAGACGTTTCGTTGTTTTTTGTACTAGGTCAGCTTCATCAGTTTTCAAATATCGTTTTTCCGCATGTGATGTTGGTTTTTTAACACGAGTCAGTGTTGTATTTATTACTATTACAGTTATGCCTTGAGATACGCGTTTAAATCGTTCCAACACTGATCTCGTAACTCAAAAGACTCGTATCTCAAATCAATTTTCCCCATTAAAATTAATGGGATATTTCCAATCCGTTCCACGCCCCTAAAAATCGCCCTTATTTTCCTGAAACTCACCCCTATTTTTGTATTTGTGGGTTTCTTACAAGCAAAACAGTGTTAATAAACAAAAAATGTAGTTTCCAAACAATAAACATTTTTTTAATCTTTTAATTTTATAACTTTTTATTTATCTTTGATATAGAACGCTGATATTGTCTTGCCAAATCCATTACGTCTTCTTCATGTTTCTTTTTTATAATTTCCCGCTTTACCTGAAGTGAAATCATACGTTTCGTCTTTTCACCAAGGAATTTTACAAAATAACTATAAAAAGACACAACACAACAAAGATCCTTCCAAGGCGAGGTGAACACGTGTACTGCGAGTGGAAATACTCTCCAACTAGCTGCGCCAACTAGCGGATGCTTAACTGAAATTCGCTCGTATCTCAAAATTCAGTTCGTATTTCAAGGCAAAAAATCGACTGAACTCCGGCTCATATCTCAAAAAACTCCTATGTCGATACGCTTGTATCTCAAGGCATTACTGTATTATTATTATTATTATTATTATTATTATTAAACAAAATGATTGACGCAATTCTTCCAATATTTTGTAACACTTACAGAAGATCGCGATTTAAGAAAAGAAAATGAAAAGAAAAACGGTGTTTAAAAATATTTCGACAGTATACGTGTCTTCTTCAAGTTATATTTAAAAATATATTATATTTAAAAATTACACGTATAAACAATATAAAAAATACAAGTCTTTGTACAATCGTAGCTTATCTTGAGGAAAAAGCTTTTACAAGTAATCAAAGAATGAAAGATCGGTGGATTTAGGATATTTAAATCTACAGCATTCACTGAAATATAGGAGGGCTGATATTACGTAACAGTTCAATACTCCTTTTTCGTTTCTAGCGATATTTTTCTTCTTTCTTAATAATTTCCTTAGCTTTTGGAAGGCATTTTTTCACAATTCACCTTCGGATTTCGGCTGAGGAGATTGTCCAGAATTCACTGCAAAGAAGACAAATATTACGTAACATTTCAGTTGGCATTACAGTTTAAAACCTCTCTGTATTATGAATCAAATCCTTTTACTTTATTATTTCTTCTTCCATGAGAATTCTTAAAAATAAACCTCTTTTATATATTTATTTCTGTTTAAACGCATAATTGCATATTACACTGTGTAACAAAATGCTAACTTTTTGCCTTTGGTCAGTAAGTGTTATTTCCTAATTGCTTCTGTCTAAAAAGCAAAAGAAATGAATATTATTCCCTATAAACTTGAAACTAACCTATTTTCTATTACATTTCAGTCAGATTAAGCGCTGAGTTACTGAAGGATAATTTTCTATAACTTTCTACAACTTTCAAGAACTTTCTAAAAGTTTCAAGAATTTCTAGAACGTTCTGGCAACATAGACGGCAGTCTTAATACAGGGAATGTAAACTCAACAGTTCAGTTTACTTCTAGCTATCCAAGCGCAGACAAGTCGTCGGTGATAGATGCATCTAGAGGTTGTAAGCATCCAGCAGACGCATTTTACTATGTCTGTGAGGAATTTATCAAGACAAGAACCAAAAATTTTTCTGTGGCAATATCTGCTAAAATGTGTGAGACCTAACAAGACATATTTCGGCATGCCTTTCGGAAATCAAGTCAAATCCTGAGTACCTCATTTTACCTGCGAAGTCTGCAAAAGAACTCTATAAGGTAAGATGGAAAGATTTGCTTGTTTGGATAGTGGAATTTTTAAGTGTAAAAGTTTTAGAATTTTTTTATTTAAATATTTTTTACTTTTATTTTTTTAAGCCAGTGTTATTGAAAAATATGCAGCAAATATATTTCAACAATCGTGCATTAGTGTCCAGAATATTCAAGATTCTGTATTTTGTGGCATTTGCTATGTTAATTGGGGCTCCAACGTCAGGTATTTAAAAACGCCATTTAAAATTTTGGATGTGCAAGTGGAGTAATGGTTAGAGCAAAGTTCGAATTTTAGTCGAGTTCGTTAAATTCACTTTCGCTTAAATACTCTCAAGAAAAGTATAAATCCATCTCTTCTCCACTTATGGATTAAATAGTAGGGCAGACTGGACACTCTAGTCGTGGTTGACTACCAGTATAGAAAAAGAACTCTGAATTCAAAAAATATATAGACCTGACGAGGTACAGACTTGAACTAACTACGGTCCGGTCAGCATCTTCTTCTTGTATGTGTTGTGTCCTTTCAATATGTGGAGATGATGGCTCTCCACAATTTCTTGCCCTTTGTTACTCAATAAGGTTTGCCCTTATGCTCTCTCTCCTTATCCCTGTTCTGCCAATGATTTACACAAGCTGTTTTATGTAGGCTATACGCTGTTTTCATCCGTCCCTCTTGCCTTCAAGATGGCCTATCAGTGTCAAAGTTGCTAAGTTCTCTTTCCTCAATACGTGACAGAGAAAATGGAACTGTCTCTTTCTGGTGCTTAGTATAAGTGTCTTTTTTGTTTCCATTTCGTCATTTGCTCACAGTCCGTGGTATTCTCAGCATCCTTGCACATTTCTGTTGTTTCAAGACTCTTCTTCATCTGTGAGGAAATTGAACAACATTCACAAGAGGACTGATATTACATAATAATTCAGTTTTTTTTAACGAAATTTTACCGTTTCATGATACTTTACTTTCTTTTGGAATATATTTAATATATCTTTACACTTCTTAGATATTTAAATTATTGTACTTGTTTGATTTTAGTATCTTCAATTTGTAATTCATGTGTTGGGCTGCTCCTTTTTCTGACAACCATATATTCTCTCTTCTTACGAACGATGTTTAGTCCTTTCTTCTCGCTTTCCTTTACTATCTTCTGTAGAAGTTCCTGCAGTTTCCTTTCTGTGACTTTTGAATATCTAATCTTGTTAATATTGTGGCCGCCAATAATCAATACTGGTGGGACTTCTCTCACGATTGCTTCACTGTAAAGATTGAATATGTCCGGTGAGAAGACACATCCTTGTCTTACGCTCCTTTCTATTTTTGCGTATTTACTGAATTCATTTTTGTCCGTATGCAGGCGGTTTGCTCCCAGTATGGATTCTGGATAATTCTAATATCCTCCCCAAATAAATCAAGTATTTCCAACAGTTATTTGTGACGTTCTTGATGGAACGCTTTTGAATAATCTATAACAGAGTTGCAGTATAAACTACAGATTGTGACCCTGGGTGTTGAAAAAACAAAAATGGGCCTGAATAGACGGGCATACACAGAAACGAGAAGCCATGCTAAAGATAAAAGATCACACTAATTTGCAGTCGAAACAGCTCTGATGATGATTTCAAATCTTGATTTACATGTATGTATGTCATATACATTCGGACTAATGCCCCCACCTTTATCACAACGTTCCGGCTGTTGTTCTCTCCGGCCTTTCTCAGGTGTCTATCGATAACATTCGAACTGAACTTTTTATTTAAGGCTAGCTTGTTCTCGTTTCGCTGTCCGTGTCAGATGTCTCATCCTGTTCTTATTTAGTTACTGCTCAGTTACTGCTCCTCAGACACAAACCTATATTCGCCTACAGCAAGATGTCGTTTTTTGTTTAACCAAGCAGACCTTTAGCAATTTCGAAATAGAGGAGACTACAGTTTTTATTTTTCTTAGCAGTGCATTTTTCCCTTAACACATCTGCATCATTTATATTTGTCTACAAACATTTGTGAGTGTGTGTGTTTTCAATTTGTATCATTAGATTGAAATTAATAATGTTAATAAAGCTTCAGACGAAGACATACGAATGAAAACAAGGCTTGCCACATGAGAGAAATTAGAAGTTCTACAACTATTGTATAACTAAGAGTCAATGAATGATTGATTATCAAAGAAATGTTACCAATGCCTAATTGTAATAAAGAACATTCGTGGGTCGTTTCATTGTGGCAGTAAGTTGGATTTTTCATCTTGAATGCCGTGAGAGTAAGACGGCTGTACGTTCAAAAATATGGCCTCGGTATATTGTTTGAGTAATATAAAGAGCGGAAATACAATATTGTCTTGAATGAGACAGTGACGGAGGGAGAGAGAGAGAGAGAGAAAGTGGAAGGGTGAGCCAGTGAAACTGGTGGAAAATGAGGAATAGGATGAGAAGAACGAAACGGGGAGTAGTAACAAGTAGGAATGAAGAAGCAAGCGTGTATATACATCATCATTTGAGATCAATACTTTGGCGCAGACATAGTCACATAAACGTATAAATCAATTGAAGAATATATCAATATTGATGCGTATAGAAATAGTTGCAAATAAATCTCTTGAGACAGAGACAGTTATTAAAATTATCTTAGTCTGACACAAGGCTAGAAAAAAGAATCAGTTGTTCGACTTTTCAAGGTTCGTGTCTACCTTGAAAATATTTAAAATATTGACATTTAACTAAACTTTGAATATATATATATATATATGTGTGTGTGTGTGTGTGTGTGTGTGTGTGTGTGTAAATTATTTTCAGATAGAGTGTATCAGTAACGGAAAAGATGAATAAAAACAGACAAGAGGAAAATAGATTTCTCTTGTATCTTTCATTTATGAAGGTAACATCAATCAGCTAAACGGTAAAATTTTACACACATTAATCTTATATATATATATATATATATATATATATATATATATATATATATATATATGATGCAAGAAGAAGAAAAAAAAGAAAGAAAACCGAAGCTACTCGTGTTTCACCCTCAAGTTGAAGGATTGTCAGGCCAGGTTCAATCTGTTTTACTTAGCTTGTGGTCCTGGACTTAAATATGGAGAACATGTTCTTTTTCTTCCGGAAGTGAATATCATGTGTTCCATATTCGATATTAAATATTTCTTTCGTAGGTAAACATCTTGTCATACTTTCAGATCTCTTAATTAATAGAGAACTTGAACCTGGCTATGGAAACATCAATATCGCCAAATTGTCCTGATATAATTTACAAAATTTATGTCCCCACTCAGTATAAATCTTACTCTTCCTTACTATACTCCATTCTATTTTTGATTGATAGTTCTTTCATCTTTTATTTTCCAAATGTATTTTAACAAAGCGGGGTTATATTTTCTAAATCTGAACGATGCTAATTGATGACTGTACCTTCCTTTAAACGCGTCCTCGGTCAAACCAATTACTTCATCTTATATATAATTGCCTGACGATCTCGAGAGCGTGAAACTTGAGTAACGACTCGAGCTGTCCTTCATTGAGTGTTAATATTGAGCACTTTAATTTCATGTGTAGGTAGGTGTTTGCCTTTTGGTCTTTCTCTTTTCTTTCCTTGTTCGGGATTATTTTCTTGTCTAAGGTATAAGGCTGTCTGGCAAGTTGTCTGTTAATCCCACCAGCATTGTTAGGATTTTTAGTAGTAATAGTAGTATATATATATATATATATGTGTGTGTGTGTGTGTGTGTGTGTGTGTGTGTGTGTAAAATATACTATTGGAGAAATTAATAAATCAATTTTAAAATGTATAGTTTTTTATGCATAGCTTTTATCTAGAATGCAGAATATGTATATTAAATAGTATTGGATAAATAATCAATAAAATATAATAATAAAAAATAAAAAACAAAAATGGTAAAATTGAATAATTATTTTCTCCCATCGTACTTAATATAGGAATTCAGCACTACAGCCTTAAGACAAAAAAAAGTAATGTCGGTCCAAGCAAGTTAAATATAAATCTGATTTAGCTTCATTATTCCCACGATCCAGAGGTGAAACTCGAGTCGCCAGTAAGCTACGTTGTTTTTATTGCATCATCCATTTAAACACACACACACACACACACATACACACACACACACACACACACATACACACACACACACACATCTAACATGTTTCGCTTTGTTGTGCCTTTTATTTTTATTGGTTAAGCAAACTTTTATGTTCATTTGTTTTGTCGATCAGCGTTAGTGTGTATTGCATGTATGTGTAAATTAAAATATTTCTTTCTTTTTATTTTTTCTATCTTTTTAAGCTTTGTGTTGATATAATTTGTTTTTGATACTTTCCATTCATGTTAAGCAACGTCGAGTATGGCCAGTACCAAGATGGATGACCGCTTAGGAATAACAGGTGCTGTAAGCTAAGGATGTAGTGTAATGAATAACAGCTTGGAATTGAAAATCGGAGAGCTGACTTCCAGTTCCAGTCGGGTTCGTTATATTCAATTTCGCGTGAATTCCCTTGGGAAATATATGAATCCATCTCTTCTCCCCCAGCTACAGGTTAATTTGTACAACTTGTATGAATAAATCATTATTATCTCAAAAAATTTTACAATCTAAAAGTATGTTCTGGCTTTAGTCTTAAAAAAACATTCAGTTCACCTCTTGGTTTATTTTGGTTATACAGGGTGTTTAAAATATTTTATATCATTTGAGATATATATCTGAGTAACTACTAAATATTAAGAACATTAACTAAAAACATGAAAGAAAGCAAACTACCAACTTTAAGTAAACATTACAAAATGAAGCATAGTTTGGGCGAATAAGTGCATGAAAACAAATGATATCTCAAAAGTATTTCTTAAAGACGAATGTAGAGCTACGTTAGATGCCTTTGGTGGCTGGGCTAGAGATTCGTTCATTCATGGAAATGTCAGGCAACGCAACTTGGAAGACAATACGGAGAAGGTGGACTAATGTTTTTCCTGAGTATTTCTGGCAGGAACATTATAGGTCAATTCAAAGTTATGCCAGTGTTTAAATAAATACAGAGGATTATTGTAAGTTTTTTAGACATAATATTTTTGTGTTGTACAAGTCACAGCCTAGAAGAATTCAGCTGATGCAAAACAATAATCCTGGTAACACCATCAAAAAAAGGTTTCAAAGACACCAAATTAATGGAATGACTCTCAGTCACTTCATATTTTAATCCCATAATAAAGAAATGTATAATACTTATAATGGCGGCAATCTCTCAGCATTTTACAGCTGAAATGGTTAGATGTGACCATAAGTTCTATGTCAACAGTTTCTTCTAATCGCACTTCTCGCTTGTGGAACTCTCTTCCCGTTTCTTGCTTCCAAGTCAACTTTGACATTCAAAATTTTAAATGCCAACTGTTACCTTCTGTCTTCTTAATTCTTGTTCTTTTATTGTCCTCTCTCCTTAATAGTATTTTTTTCATATTCTCTAACACCCAGTAAAACCTTTGCATGCTAGTGGCTTTATTGCCTTGCTTGGGGTGAAATGATTAAAAAAGGCGATTCTGCAAAAATGCTATGTCCGTGCATGACACAGTTGGTTATGGCTCTTCACAGATTACTTTTTTATCTTGAATTACCATGCTTTCTTTAAAAAAAAGATAGTGGTGTAGTTTCCACTTTCTTTCTCTGCAGTTTCAAATCCAGAGTTTTCAATCTCTTAGATTGGTTGCCACCCAAGGCCAGATGACACAGTTTACCTCATATTTAACCCATAGTTTGGGGAAAAGATGAATTCATGTTTTTCCACGGATATTAATGCGAAAGTGAATGCATCAGATTTTGCTGGCGGTCAACGCTGGCGACCCCAGCGGTTACTTCTCGGACCAACCCACTTTTTGATCTACAGAATTTATTTGCCTAAGAATACACTCAGATGATTTCTAAACATCTATGTCGATGATACAACACTTACTCCTCTAAAACTCTTGATGATAAGAGATTGGTAACTAATCTCTCATCCGATCTAGCACTAACATGTCTTGAAAAGACTGGCTGGTTATATTCAATGCCTCAAAAACCAAAGTAGTTACATTCCATCACCCCGAATTACCGCCAGTCATGACGAATGGTTTTCCCCTCGAGGAAGCTCTGTGCTTTGAGAGACTTTCGGGCCTTAAACCTGACCTCAAATGGAACTCATACATACAATCCATTGCTAAAGATGCAAGAAAAATGATCGTCTCCCTGTAATGCTCCAGTAAGTACCTGATTCCCCATGCTATCCTCGACCATTACAAGAACCAAATCAGGCCGAAAATGGTGTGTACGGTTGTCATATTTGGGCGGGAGCTGCCCAGTCCTCGATTTTCAGTCTCGACAGCGTTCAGAATTGTCTCCAACCCTCTCACTGCTCTATCGCTAATTCTATGGAAACTGCTTGAACGAACTACATTCCTTGGTTTCACCAGTTCTAACGTTCACAGCTAGAACCCGCCATGCCACTTACATTGTAGCAAACCACCCATATATCTTTCGTAACCCTCCTCAGGTTTTGAATTCAGAGTTGTTCTTCTCATAGACTGGTTGCAAACCAGGGCTGGACGGACCATCCTGCCCTGATATTTACGCATAGCCGATGGAGTCATATCTTTCCCAAGAGTATTTGCACGTAACGAACACGACTGGAATTCGAACTCGCCTCTTTGATTTCTCATCCCGAGCTGCTATCCATTACACAACCGTGAATCCACACACACACACACACACACACACACACACACACACACACACACACACACACACACACACACACACGCACAAATCAAAACCTACCCACATTTCTCACCCACACAAGACAGACATGCTTACGTAGGTGTTGAGGCCTCACACTTATACACACACCCACACGAATATACACACTTACACACATCATACTCACTCACGCCCAAATGAGCCAAATGATAACACACACCTACAGCAATACACACGCTTACACATATCATACTCACTCACTCCCTAAGAACCAAATAACACAGACACAAACACTTAACAGAGACACATCCCCTTTCCAGGAACCAATAAAACTGTCAAACTGACCAGGGGAATTCAGAGCAGCATGGATCCATCCAGCTCTTATCTCAAATAACAACTTAAAAGAGACTGTTTGACCAACACATGGAATGTTAAAAAAAATTCACGTTAAAAAGATTTTAAAAAATTAAAAAAAAAACAAATGAAAACTAGACAAAAGTTCATTTTCTCCATCAAGACATTCATTTCTGTAGTTCACTGCTACCAGCAAGCAGATTTTTTTCTCCTGGTGAAGGCCATGTTGGCCGAAACTAGTCGAGGAATCTAAATGAAATAATAATAAAAAAAACGAAAGAATATTAATCTACAACTCGGTGTGTCTGAAGATTTTAATTTTTTAATATTTTTTTATTGTTCAATATATATATATATATATATATATATATATATATATATATATATATATATATATATATATATATAATTGCATGTAAACAAATGTCTTTTATGCGCTGCGTTCCTTCACGGCATAGGCGTTCATGGCTCTCCACAACTTCCTCTAGCTCTTAGCAGTTTTCTTCCTTTTTCTTTCATCTCCTGTTCCGCCATCCATTCACACATGCTCGTCGGGTAGGTGGCTCGCTGCCCTCAGTAGACCCCGTGAGGGTCAAGTTTTCCAAGTCCTTCTTCCTCATGAGGTGTCGAAGAAATTTCAGCTGTCTTTTCCTGATTATGTATATGTGTTCTTTCTGTCGCCATTTTTAAGACTTTCTTGTCGCACCATCCATGGAATTTGAAGTATCGTTCTATGGATGCACATTTCTGCTGCATTGATGTGCAAATACATGTTACTTGCATATATTACGCCTGAATATGTTTATGTTGAATCATATAAATGATTTATTTGTTTGTAAATGTGTTAAGATATATAAGTATATCAATGTGTTCTTTGCCAGTGTCAGCTTGCGTCTTAGTTAAGATAAAAAGCCGAGAGATAAACAATGCATTTACTCAGTAATGTTTTAAAACAACACACTCCTTATCTGTATTATTTTGTCTTGAGTCCTCTTTTTATATCTCCTTCTTCGCTTTGTTATTCCTTTTTCCTGTCTCCTAATCTCTCTTCTCTCTGTTTTTCCTTTCTTTTCATTTCCTATCTTCCATTCACTGTCTCTTTTTTCACTCTGTATATCTGTCTTGTTTCACTCACTTTCATTCACGTATTTTCTTCTTCTCTGATACCATTGGCGGCAGAGAGACCAAATAACAAAGAGAAGACGCTTTATTCAAAAGTTCAAAGTGTTTCTAACAAGACTGCACCTGTACTGTCTCCATGAAACCCAACAAACACCTGTAACCGAAGAGAGAGACTCCAACTTCACCGCCCTACTCTTCTCTCACTCCTGTTCTTTCTCTTCGCTGTCTTCGTGATGGGAGACCGCATAAAAGCCGACGGATCAGTGCTTCATACAGTCAGAGTGTGCTACATTGCTGTCCGTTTGGCAAATAGTGAATTAGCATAATGATGATATTACGGGCTTCCCACCTCCTCCTCCTCCTTCTACTCGGTTTCATTGCTTTGCACACAATGGCTGCTCCTATGCAGACCTTAGGTTTGTAGGACATTATATATTGTCATCTATTTCAACTTTATATGTTTAATATAGAACATTGGAATATGGATGTGCGCATGCGTGTCATATTATGGCTGACTCGATTTTGGTAGCTGTTACACTAAGTTTCTTAGATAAAAATTATTATTATTATTATTATTATCATTATTATTATTATTATTCAGTAAAAATTTTAACATCAGAGAGCAATAGGTATTCATTATTTTACATTATTGGTGATTTTCATATATATAGAAACCTTGCCTAAGATTTTTACAGTACAATTGGATTACATGGATTGCAGTTCGGATTGAGGAATAAGAGTCGAGTTCGAATTCCAGTTGAGTTCATTACATTCTCTTACATTCTAATACCCTTGGGAAAGGTATGAATCCATCTCTTCTTCCCCCAGCTATGAGACAGACTGGACTCTATAGACTTGGGTGGCAATTGGTCTAGGAGAGGGAAGATTCAAAACTTTATGTAGCCCTGGTGAAGAACATACGATACAGCTAAGGAAAGGATCGTTCACATTGATTCCATGATCCCGACTACGGTCGACTCTTTTTTTCTTCTATTTTATAAACACCTTCTGAAATTTGCCTATTGTAGTTTCAACTTCATCGATTATTTAACTTGTGCGCATGAGTGTGTTTGTTAGGATAGTAACTAATCAAATGATTAATAAAACTCACTATTTTTTCTACTTGTAGATTTTAAATCAGTAATAGAGAATGAATACAGGTGAAAGATTTTATTTCTTCTGCTTTGCTACATCCATTATCACAACTTCATTGAAGATAAAAATGAAATCAGCTATTTCGAACCTGTTCATAGTAGCCTTCTTTTAGATATTGTTAAAATACTTTTAAATTCTTTAATAATAGTGTGTTTACTTTGAATTAATAATTATTATTCATACAATGCTGTTTTGTAATTATTCAGAGATAATTATGCAATCGAATGGCTTTGAAATATTTCTCGCGAATATCCTAGGGAAAAGCATGAACTCTAAAAATCCCATTAGACGAAAAGTCATACTGGAGTGACTAGCAACAGTCAAGTTCGTGAACAAACCGAAGTATTTTTAAGTAAATTCACTTTAAAGTAAGGCCCAATATTACGATTTCAAGATTGAAATGTTTTGATGGCTAAATTAAAAGCTTTCTTCCGTTACCAGCAGATGGTTTAGAAGCCAATGTTCGAATACTGAATTTCATTTAGATATACTCTCTCTCTTTTCGATTCAAATGCGAACAGAATCTTCCGAGAAAGCATGTCACTATTTTTAAAGGCATATCTTCTTGTCTGTTTTAACGGTTTACAATGGATATATGAGATATGCACGTTTGTACTATCACTCATATTAGAAGTAATCCGTTTGATATTAATCAGATATTTTGTAATAATTTTCACTGATGATAAAAATATTACCAAAGTTTAGTGGCGGCTAATAAGTTAAATTGCAAAACCAAATCACATAACAATTGAACAAGAATAGTTTACGGTCTTTCAACTTCTTTTATTCTCGCAGAAACAGAAAAGGCGGTGTCGGACAAGGACCCGATTCCAAATTTGTATGGTGAGTAAATTATGCTCTTAAAATTATCCGTATAAAATTATCTTTTTTACGCTAATCTTTCCTGGCTGTATTAAGTGTGTTCAAAAGTTCACAATACTTTTTAGAAACTTAAATCTGCAGACACAAAAAAAAGTTTTTTTTTTCTGGAAACTTTCGCACATACTTATGTTTATAATAGCTGAACCTATATGAAATGTAAGCGATATTAGCACCAATAAGATCGTTTTCATCAATCATATAATATCACACGATGTAGTCAGAACAGAACAATGAGAAGTCCCTACGATAAATGAGGTGGAAAGGAAATATGACAATAAAAAAAAAAAACAATGATAAATTTGAGGTCAGGTTATAGTAAATTCTCTAAAGTTTTGTATACATACTTTGTCCTTTTGACGATTATCATGATTCTTGGGGGGGGGATCTATAAGCGACCGTTATTTTTTGGAGGCACTTAAGCTCGTTCTAACTAGACGGAATGAAAACTTCTCGATCCTACCAAGAAGTCCATTATGAGAATTCTGATATTGGGTTAGATTTTTAGAAGGATTTTGGGCCGATCTTTTCGGCACCTTTTCTTATATATATGAGTATGATTCAAAAATCTAAAACAATTATTAGTTGAAATTTAATGTTTGACTCTAAGTGAGAGAAACTGTCTTAAATGCATTGATAAGATTTCGTTTAAAAATAAATAATTGTAATGTAAATAAAAGGATTCCTTTCTTTATGCGACTACGGAATTATTAATATGCCTAAAAACACTGTCTATTATTACATCTAATGATTTTTTTCTAATGTACGAAAATACTTTCGCAAATGTGGTTGTTATGTGTTGCTAAATTGGCCAAAATTCATGTAGTATATTTCGAAGCTTTCGAATCACTTTAAAAATTTACAATCTACTTCGTAAAATACAAATTTCTTTTCTCACTCCCATCCATGATGATTTAGGTTTATGAGTGTGCAACATAAATTTTAGTCAGTTTATCTACACACAACAAACACATTTTCAAAATGATATTCACGCAATAGAAAAGATAATTAAATATAATCGACACAAAATTTAGAGTTTTAGCAATACATTTTTAAAAGAACTATAATAAAAGCTTGTTTGTCTGAATATATTATACAGTTTTGTATATATATATATATATATATATATAATAAAAAGGCTTAAACACTAATATTCCATGGTCATAATTTATTCCATTGGAATCGTAAATACGATCCAATTCATATATACATATATATACGAAATCTTCCTTATCACCGTACGAAGATAATGAATTGAGGTTCAGATTGAGGAATCGGAGATCCGAGTTCAAATTCCAGTCGAATTTATTACATTCACTTACATGGTAATAGCCTTGGGAAATCATAAATAACAGAAAAGACTGGGTCTATAGCCTTGGGTGTCAACCAATCTAGAATGACAACTCTAAATACAAAATCTACGAAGGATCATTTTGTAACTTTGTGGCATATTGGACACTATTTCTCTATATTCGGCTCTTCCAAAAAGTGTTGTTGGTTCTGCCTTCAAATAATCAAATGATATGTGCGGATAGTGTGGCTGTTGGTTCAAATAACTGAACTGCTGTATTGTCATACGTCGAAAACGAGGGGACAGTCCAATCTATACACACACACACACACACACACACACACACACACATAATTATGATTTAAAGGTATAGAGTGTATGTAATTATAAAAGTGGTCATGGAAGTCAATATCCAGTGGTGACAGTCAGTTCCATCTTTAAAAAACGCATATTTTCAGGCTATGGTCTGGATATTGCCTATATAAGAGTGAAGACTGCATTTAAGCATGAAAGACTGTCACCGCTGGGTCCACTTTTATATATTTAATATATAATTCCACTTTTATATGTTTGATATATAATGTCCATTTTTATATTTTTACATACATATAAAAGTGGACATTATATATCTTATATATAATGTTTACTTTATATATATAAAATACACTTCTATATATATATAAAATACACTTCTATATATATAAAATACACTTTCCTAACAAATTACCTTGTTACATCAAGGTAATTTTTTTCTTAGGGAAGGAAGTTTGAATCTTTTGGTGAAGTCAAATTTTCCCATTAAATTTTATTGAGAAAACATCTCTTTTTCAAAGGACTGCAGATATTGACAGGTGACAACACTTGTTTTGTCTATGTTCGCCTAAAAGCTTATCAGACAAGTATGTAAGGTTGTTATTTTGAATAGAGATTACCTTGAAGGTTGAAGATATTTAAAGTCTGGATAAGTTAAAAACAAACGAAAGGAAATGACCGTTTTTGATCCATCTTGTGATCAAAGGAGGGTGAGAAAAAGCGTGGGTAGATGGGTCCTTATATATACAGCATTTTGGCGAACGGCAGAGAGTCAGCCGAGACACAGCCGGAGAGAGACAGCCGAGAGTCAACCGGGGGAATCGACAGGAGCGACACATCGAAAATTGACTGATCAACATCCATGCAATTCACACCTGCCTGAAATTAACTCGATGTTCGATTCCCTGATAAAAGTTTGAGAATACACACTTTGGTTCCAAGTCGCTACCCCTTCCTAAGATGTTAAGCTATCTCAAACATTTGTAAATATTTTGCCTTTATTTACTATTATTAAAACTATCATTTTCAACCAAGATCAGGCCTTCTCCTTCTTCCGACTTTTCTTCAGCCCGTCGTCAAAAAAAAAAAAAATACCACGACTTACTAAATCAAGAAGTACAGCCCCCTTTTCTTATCAGTAAGAAACGCAGTACTTACCAGCAACTCTAGACAATCGACAACATAACTGACACCAACTGTTTGGCCAGTTTAAAACTGTATGTAACCAATATGACCCCACAGCCACCCCAAGGTGAAGATATCTACGAGAGATAGGATCCGAATTATATGGCTGCATGTCCTTGGGGAAGAGAGCGTTACATTAAAATGTAGATATAATGGCTATTTAGGCATCAAAAATTCCACCAAACAAGTCTTGAAATGTATCGTTCTAAAATCTTATGAGGAAACTAATAAAAACTTTTCTTTCTGATACTGACATACTAACAATACTTTTATTTGCCGCGTGCTTTCAGAACGTTTGTCATCATGGCTCTCCACAATTTCCTGTCTTAATAGATTTTGTCTTTTTGCCATCTTTCCCTAACACTGCTCCGCCATTCATTCACTCATTATGATTCCATCTTTTGTGCTGTTGCTTTGTTTCTCTTCAACTTGACCATTACTGATTTCACTTTTGATTTTAACATTTCTGATCCTTTGATATTTCGGTATATTGTCGGTAGTTCTCTTTCGTCGTGGGAGAGTTCCTTGATGTATTTGTTCCATCTTTGAGGTATTTCTTCTTTCTCTCATAGCAGTGTCTCGCCTTTGCATTTTATGCATCCTGCTGTTGATAAGGATGTGTCTTTTGTCCTATTAAAGTTTCTGCTAATGACCGAGACAAAGGAAAGTACTAAAACAAAAACTTGAAATTTCACAAGCTTCTCCCCATTTGATCTGGATTTGGAAAGAATTTTTTGTAAATTGGAAAAATATAATAAAAAATTAAACAGATATATCTCGTCTGTTGAATTTAATTGCCATTGTTATATATAGCATTTAACATACAAACCAATATTTTAAATATTTTTAGCAAAAACTGAAAAAAATATGCAACACCTCCTTGAAGCTGTGTTCCAACATCTAAGGATAAAAATTTCAAACTCAAAATATGACGTCACAACACATGACATGATAGCAAATAGAAATTCAAAAATAACGCTGAAATATATAACAGAATTTTTGTAAATTATTTCACCCAAATCAAGGCAATGTAGCCACGAAGACGCAATATTATGAAATGGATTAAGTCCTACAATTATTTTAATATATTTTCAGTTTATACGTTATTTTAATAGATGCTCTGTTTTTGAATTAAACAGTATTAATTACATTTACCGACCTGAATGCTCGAGAAATTTCGTAGAAAATATGAGCTTCTTCGAGAGGAATCGAACCTGTAACCCTTAATGGGAACCATCATTTGATCTGATGTGCTTTTAACCATTCAGTCACAAAGAAGTGTCTGGTTAGCAAAGTCCACATTACTGTTTATAAACACACACCGTCGACGATTTTTCTCGATCGATCATTTCTGGTCACGAAACATATCTTAACGTACACAATGACAACATATTATGAAATGGATTAAGTCCTACAATTATTTTAATATATTTTCAGTTTATACGTTATTTTTATAATTAAATGTAAATTAATACTATTTAATTAAAAAACAGTGCATTTGCTTAAATAAATTATATATCTAAAAATAACGCATAAACGGAATATATATATATATAGAGAGAGAGAGAGAGAAGAGAGAGAGAGATAATCAGTTAACAAGGCAACAATGCCACTAAGACGCAAGAGGTTACTTGGAGTGAAAGAAGACTTTAAAAGGAACAGGAAAACCAATTCTAAACATGAAGAAAAGAGATAAACCTCTACTGATGTTCAAAGGACTGCAGAGGAGTGTGAATTGGATGATAGGCAAAAAAGAGAAAAAAATAGGTAGTAAATGAAATATCACAGTTTAGGCGATGTCAGAAGCATGAGATGAAGGAACGGGAAACCCAATCCAAAACAGAAAACAATGGATAAACCTCTACTCCTGTTCAAAAGATCGGAGAGGAGTATGAACCGGATGATAAGTAAATCTATCTGCTCCTATATTGATAGTTTTAATTATGTTGTGTTCACGTGTTGTGACGTCATATTTTCTATCTTTAGATGTTCGGGTAGTTTCAAATATAATACATGCATACATATAGATGTATAGAAAGATACCTATCTATTTTATATATGGTCTAATGATTTGGATCGTATTTACGATTCCAATGGAATAAATTATGACCATGGAATATTAGTGTTTAAGCCTTTTATTATATATATATATATATATATATATATATATATATATATATATATATGTATGTATAATATACATTTGTTCCTAACCGTTTAGTAAAACTCTGAATTTCTTGCACGTGACAATCGTAAAGGGTGATAACTCATATAATCCAAATTCAAATTAACTGATTTTGAATAGCGAAACGCAAAAACAAATTATATAAAACTTACGTTATGTTTATTATTACTATTTTACGAAATCGTTGAAAGCATAATTTGACAAAATAAAATATATCTATTTCCAAAATGCTTTATGAAATTGAAACAGTTTTGATTTCGTTCATGTGATTCGGGTCGTTGCAACATCATTTTAATGTTTTCAATTTTTCTATTGAAAGACTCTCACCTATAAATGCTGGGAAAATTTGTATTCATTTCGATGAAAATACATTTTAACTTCATTATTTCATAACTGAGCTTCGGTACAAGCCATACATTTAATATAATAATGCACTTATAAAATACGCCATATGTGTTATGTAACACATCTACACATAATCTAAGGCAAATAAATGTGTCTAACCGAAAGTAGGGTAGGCCAACATTACAGATTTTCCTAGCAAGATTATAAAATATGAAATGGTCATTTGTACAAAGAAACATTCTATCTCAGTATTGTAATCCGTTTTTTCTTTGACATTGTTTAGCTTAAAATATGCACTCATCTTTAAAGTATTTTTATGACTTAATATAAACAAAATATTGTCATAAAAATGCTTCATAAAAAATAAATGCTCTGTCTAGTTATACCTGACAACATCAAAAAAGAAAAGAAACTGTCATATTGTGACTTTAAAGTAAAATCAAGAATGTTTTTTGTATTAATGTTTTTCTTTGTTCTTTTTTTCTTTTTTCCTGGGTCGAGTAATTAGTCGAACATTTAGTTTAATCTCTTTTAATTTTAATAATAAAAGTTATATTAGTTTTATTTTAAATTCTTCTTCTTCTTCAGGACGTAAGCGATCATGGCCCTTCACATCTTCCTGTCCTTTGTAGCTCTTAATAAATTTTGTCTTTTTGTTATTTCTCCTAAACCCTGTTTTAAAATCCATTTATTCAAGCCCATCAAGTATGTTACGCGCTGTTTTCCTCTGTTTCTCTTTCCCTCTATCTGTCCCTGTGAGTATCAGGTTTTGCAAGCCCTCCCACCTCATTACGTGCTTCAAAAATTTCATCTGACTCTTCCTGATGTTAAGTATAAGTTTCCTTTAAAAGTTTCCCAATGAACGTAATTGTAAGCACAAACATGTACATGAATCCGCGCGTCTATTTTGTAAATTTCCTTGACCCTTGAATG
This sequence comes from Acanthosepion pharaonis, assembly GCA_903632075.3. Lineage (NCBI taxonomy): Eukaryota > Metazoa > Mollusca > Cephalopoda > Sepiida > Sepiidae > Acanthosepion > Acanthosepion pharaonis. Next base: position 1,091,397 of record CAHIKZ030001054.1, read on the forward strand.
TGTTACCCAGTACTATTTCTCAGCCTAATCTAAAAAGATTTTCATCTTCTTTCGTCGTTAATTCGATTAAGGAGGCTTCTCGAGATCAGAAACTACCTATCAAAACCTTGTTAGAAATATAAATACTTGAGGATCGATAAAAAGATAAATATTTCCAGAGTATATCAATTTGTTAACAAATGAAGTTATATTTCAACGAAAATTGATTTAAAATAAAAAATATTAATTTACATAAGGTAGGTATCTCCAGTTTTCATGTTGGACAATTTGGGACACTTGAGTTTTTAAAAAGATTTTTGTTTTATGGTCGTATTTTTTCTACGAATAGAAAACAGAAAGAATAGAAATAAAGTTGATAGAAATATTTCTAGATTTTAAGTAGCATCGGAATATTTAAACGTTTAAAAATTGTTTACTTTGTGCAAACACTGTCGTTATAAAAATATTATTGCCTTTTTGGGTTCGTAAAAACACATCAGTTTTATCTAATTATTAGGTTTTAATAAAACTTTTGGCATTTATGTAAAAGAATACACAAACACACATATACATACATATATATATATATATATATATATATATATATATATATATATATATATATATATATATATATATATAAATGCAGTCTCCATTCAAAATTTTAGAAAAATATTTCTCGCGATTAAAGGCACAAATTTTTCATATTTGTCGTGAAAGTAAGAAAAATTCATTTTTAAATTTTTAATCAATAATTTTTAATCAATATTATTCGACAATATACCTAAAGATAGGCTAATCTGAACAAATGTTAGACCAATTTACCCAATTTAGTCATGCTGTCTTTCTAACCTCAAAAATTATAATCAGTTAAAAAAAAAAAAGATAAAAATTCAGATTGAAGCTTTATGTATATTTTTAGAGATGCCAAATGTAAACTGGGCAAATATTTCATGTATGTATTTAGATTTTTTTATATTTAATATCGCAGCCGGGAAAAATTAGCATGTCTCTTTCATTTGTTGTTTACAATCTATAATTTATGTTGTACAAAATATAAATTGGATTTAGAATCGTTTTGCAGAGAGAATCTGAAAAATGTTCATTTTTTTTTATTTCAATTTTTTTTTTTTTTTTTTTTTGCAGTGTTTAATCATCATGCCTGCAAAAGTGACTGTGTGCCAAAAAAAAACTATTATTCCTTTGACACCGCTATTACTGTATACACATTTGACCCCCTCCGCAACGTTTATTCACAAGATTCTAAAAATATGTGAACCAAGTACAATGCGATATTTTATTATTTACCTATTATAAAGATTTATTATTTACCATTTTATACAGACATAAATTTATAAAGAAATATTTTTATTCAAAAATTTATAAAAAATTACAAAATTATCAAAATATGTAAACCAACTACAATAGCCATTTTGTTTCAACACTTCTGGTAGACACCATCAAGTGATGGTGTTAAATGTAGAATTGTAGAATGTAGTATTTCTACATTCAACACTATCACTTGATAAGACACCAGAAATGTTGAAACAAAATGGCTATTTTGTAATGATTTTATAACATATTTATATTATAATTTTCGAATAAATTATATATACATACATATATATATATATATATATATATATATATATATATATATATATAATTTTTTTAAATTTCAGTGTACGATTCTCATGATGAAACATTTGTATGAAATTACTCATAAAAATGAAAAACAAATTCGTTAAAACATTTCTGAAAGTTTAAATCAGTGAAATGTGTTCAAAATTCTACAATTTCTAATGCTGTTTATTATATGTAGCATCTGAACATTCTCGGTGATTTTTGAGACTTTACTGTGTGTTTGTTTGTTGTATTAAATTAAAAAAAAAACACTCTAAGGTGCAACAATACTAATTCAAGTGATAATTTTTCCATTATATTGAATTCTCTTTCACAAAATCATATATTTTTTGGATATCATATGTTCATTTGGCATTTTAAAAAATACTTCATTAATTTTGTCTTTATGGTCTACGGAACTAATTTATGAGTATTCAACCTTTCCGTTTAAATAAGCACCAGCTTTGAAATGAGTTAAATAACTGATGCAAGATTTTTTAACTCGGAATTATGGGCAGTAATTCTTAATACTGTTTCAGAGTTAGCTCCCTTGAAATGAATTTATTTATGTTTACTATTCGTTATTTGTATAAAAATTTTACGAATGAAATGTAATCATACGAATATATAAGAGACAAACAAATATAGGCTACATTATGAGCATAATTCGATTAAGTAAATGATATACTGATAATATCCGTGCTACGTAGTAAAAATAAGTAAATAAATATCATAACAAGCATCCACGAAATTAACAACATTTTTTTTTTAGCATAAATAAATCTGCGTGCGTGCGTGCAAGCATGATAGTGTGTGTGTGTGTGTGTGTCTGTGTGTGTGATCTAAGCAGATTGAAATAAATTTATTTTAAATACACCAGTGGTACCGAATAATAAAAAAGCGTTCATTTTGCTCAATAAATATTGATTCTTTTTAACATAATTTTCTTTGCCAATGCGCTTTATTCAGTGGGGAATAATCACATAGGCTGAACACTACAGTGAACATTTCAGATCAAAAATCAACAGCTACGTGTCAGGCAATGAATTAATTAATCCACCATCGTATGTACGCTTTATTATTTGGATGACTCTTCTTTTATGTACTGTGTCCATTTAGGACGGGGATGATAACAGGTCTCATATTTTGTAGCTCTTATACTGCTTTGCCATCAATTTACAAATTTTACATAAACTCTGCAGAACCACATCTCCGTCAACTCAAGTCAAATTTTCACCATTGTCCACCATTTAGTTTGGCTGATAATTTCTGTCCGAATGTTCTTGGATGAGGAGTTATCATTATGTATTTACTATTGTCCTTATATTTGTTATTATTATTATCACAATGTTTCGACCCGTGCACCCTGCCGTATGTCGATCCAGAGAATTTCGGCAACAGATTGTTCTCGATCCACTGCTTATTATGTCTTCGGATATCCCCATTGTTCTTATATTAGTACCACTCAGTTATTGCTCGCACCGTTTCCATTGAATCCAAGTACACTTCCAGGAATTGAATTCACAATTACTATGTCACTAGATTCAAAAACCAACGCTTTAATCCACTGAACTATTGTCCGTGTTGTAACAAGTTTGACAATTCTCTATGGAGAATTTGGAGCCTTAAGTTTAACCTGCCTGATGAATGATTTTTCTTAATAAAATCTAATTATTTAATTAGAAAAAATATTTAGGATTCATTAATAGAGACTAATCGTTAACAAAAGAAATTAAATCATTTATCTAATTAAATTGCTAACAAATGTGTAGCGGACCGTGGCTTTACGTGTTGTTAAATTAGGAACACGTTTGTAACTCTTGATAGAAGAGAGTTCACTACAAGAATATGGCGGACTCAGAGATTGAATCCACCATAAAGAAATGTAAAGAATATGGCGGACTCAGAGATTAAGTCTACCATAAAGAAATGTAAAGAAAATAAACAAGACCGATATATATACAGTAGCGAGCATAAAGATCAGAACGATGTTAAGAAAAAGTCTAAATGTTAAATAACTTTTTTATTTTAAAGCTTCATACAACATTTTATCAAGGAAAAATAAGGATATAAAGGTAAATTATATAATTCCAAAATATAAAGCTCAATAAACTTATTTTGATAAAGTTATAAGAATAATTATATAACATTCGAAAAAAATAGATTATTGCATTTAATTATATGTATTAAACAACAAAATTTACAATGGACGAAGACATCATCATTTGTGTTTGTGCGTGAACGTAAAGGATTTGTATTTTGATGAATGTTAGGTTCGTGTGTGTGTGTGTGTGTGTGTGTGTGTGTGTGTGTGTGTGTGTGTGTGTGTGTGTGTGTGTGTGTGTGTGTGTTTCATGGCGTTTTCCCACAAGTGGGCAAAACGCAGATCTCTGCGAAAGATCACATTTTTTTAAATGTATCCGCTGAAATGCAAAGTAAAAAGAGAACGAGGCAAGAAATCGCCCAGTATTTATAGTGTAGGGAGAACGTACCCTAGTGAACAGTTAGGAAATTAAGGAATTAACTCCGACAAGGGAAATTAACTATGGTTTCTTTATATATTTTCTAGTTAACCGAGCAACTGGCTTGAAGATCATTGATCCAGGTAAGACTGCCTATGTGCATCAATCATTGTTCAGGCACATTTTGGGATATTTTAATAATTCTTCTCCGAAGTGTAGATTATATCCATGTTCTTGGAAAAAGATTACAACTTATCTATTTATATCTGTCTATATTTCTGAGATTAGATATTGTAACTATTTACCCTATTTACATTGTTCGAACTGTTGTCTTCGTTTTTACTGCTAATATTTAAAATTAATATTGTTATTTATTATTAATATATTAAATTAATTTATATAATAAATTATAATCTTTATATAAATTTCCTTTCCTTCTCAGATTTTATTCAACTTTTACAATCAAAACATCCGGTAGAATAAAAGAGACGCTAACTTGCATCGCTTGATCTCGTTTTCTGCTAGTTTAAGGGTTTTTTCTATTTTTAGTATTTAAATATGGCGTAGATTTCTGTAGAAATTCCAATTCTTGGTTGTAAGAACCATTTCAAAGTGAAATTGCTCTATGGATCACTAAAAAAAATATTTCTGTGGACCCCCAATTTCTATTTTTGTGTGGTTCCCGGTAAAGAAATACTGAAATAAATAAATGATGTAATTTTTTTTTTTTTTTAATTTTAGTTCTACAAGCGGAATCTCTGTTTCATGATTCATAAATTGTAAGTAAACAAAAATTGTTTTCTCTATGCTCTATGTTGCTATAAATGATAAAAGTCATTGACTGGATTAGAACGCGGAACTAAATGATGTTGATGATATCTAAATAAGTTCATTGATTGAATAAATTCAAACATCAAAAATGCAAATTCTGCCATGAAATAATTTATCTTAAAATAAATCTGGCTCGATTAATTTCATGATTTCTAAACTAATAACAACTAAGAGCAAAAACTTATCTAAGAACTTGCTCGGACAAAATGATTTCTCTTATGACAGCTTCATCGTTGCTAATATCTGAGGTATATATATATATATTCATCTTATTCAAAATTCAAACCCTCTTTAATCTTCTAACTTTCTGTCCTTAGTGACAAGGGTGCCTTACACGTTTCGCATACGGTTTCATTTTCAAGTCTTGTTGCACTGCTCTTTCGACTTTCTAGCTGAAACTACTCTCTCACGTAAAAAAACATCTTATGGATTGAGTTGAATCTTTTCTAAGTTGAAATGATGACTCCTCTTCCTGTTGTGACCTCCTGATCCAGTTTTCCTTTCTAGTGTTCCCTCTTTAAAAATTATTCACCGTTCTTTTGATGGTTCTTGAATGGACTTTGAAGATGGAAGCCAGTGCATGAATATTAGTACCATTACTGAAGGCCTGAATGATCTTTTTCCTATCACCATTGCTCATTTGGGAAGACAGTGGGACTGACACAAAATGATTTTAACTTGTTCACTTTCTAGCTGAATAATTCAAAGGCTATTTCATTGATTCTTACGACAAATAGTGTCAAGATGGCTAAACGTCTTATCTGAAAATCTGGAAAAAAGAAATTCAATTAGTTTAGTGTTTTTTAGATATTAAACATTTTGTGGGATGGACAATTATGTTTTTACACCCGGTATGTATGTATGTATATATATATATATATATATATATATATATATATATATATTTATATATAATACTTTATATATATATATAAGTACTATTCGGTTTTGCTTGATCGGCACTGCCCTCTGTGGCCGAGTCGGTCTATAGCCCGTCGGATCTAACAACGGTTTCTCCTGCAAACGGGGACACAATTTTGAATCCAAAAGGCGCATATTTTTTTTAATAAGGTTTCTTGATTTCCGTTAGACGAAACTAAATAAATATAGTATTTAAAAAGTAAACGAAGCGTCTGTTCAAATATAGGTATCCAATCGAATTAACGTTTTAAGTGATATATGTATATATTAAGGGTTTGGTAATCCGTGTGGATATTTCCAAAGAGAATGTGATCCAGGGAGATCAATGTAATACCAAGGCAAATATTAATTAAATAATTAAGGAAGTGACAACCTTAAGTTTCCCTGACTATAATTTATTTCTCCAGAAATATATATGAGATGTGACCTGATGAACCAGGAAAAATATTTTTTCTGGGAAAATAAATTATAGTCATGGAACCTCAGGTTGTCTCTTTCTTAATTATATATATATATATATATATATATATATATATATATATATATAGTACAGGTAATCGATTCGTTGGTATATAATCCAGATGGATCATAGTAATAGTAATTATTAAAACTGATCCACAGAGAGCTCGATGTATTTATATTTATACATATTTTTATTTATTTTATTTAGAGCATATATATTGAGGTAATGTTGAAGTAATTTTTGTTGTATATATATATATATATATATATATATATATATATATATATATATATATATATATATATTAAATGCTTTAAATATTAAATAAAACCGATTTGGTCCAGTAAGAAATCCCCTTCGAAATCGTAAGCTCCGTAAATATCAAAAGTTTCAAATGCATTTACATAAAAAAGGAACATCTGTGCACTTAGTTATTCTTTATTTAATTTTCTTTTTATAAGATGAATTAATATCTCGACTGAAAATATTTTCAGAATTTCACATATACTGAGAACAAATTTACCGGGTTCAAGGGGGATAACTGATGTTTTATTTTGAAGTGATTAAGACACTTAAGATATTCGCTTAAAAATAAGTTTGGTTGGTACCCCCACCCTTTAATCCATTGACGTAAAAAAAAAAAATGATGACTGAAAGTGGAGGTCATTTTATGAGTTTGTTGCGCAATTTTCGAATTTACAGTCTAACGTTGCACCAGCAGCGTTATTGGTCATATTATTTAACTAGGTTAGCTTAGGACAAAGACAGTAACGGCCCACCTATTGAGGATCGAAATCATTACATTTAAAAATTGATCTGCGAGACGAACATACTGTTACTTGGCACCAGGCTCCGGCCCTGTGCTGTTAGTATCTCGGCTATGACTAGCTTAGACCAGCTCTGACCAGCTTGGACAAACTATGACCAGCTAAGACCAGCTAAAATCAGAAGGAATTTTATGTTAGATTGCGTGAACTTTTCTACATCCACAAATAAACAATTTCAATGTAAACAAGACAAAATGCAATTCAAAATCGATAAATGTATTTATATACAAATAAAATAATATGTACAGAATATTTTGAAGATGTTATTGTGTTGGTGTGCTTGTGATATTTGTAGTTTTTATGTCCTTTTTTATGTCTTGTGTATCTGTGTTACAGTCTTTTTAGGAAATTGTAATTAGTATTTAGAATGTCGATATTATGTTTTTAGAAATGAGTCATTACGAAGTAGTCTACCTTGGACTGTAAATGTTGAGTTCGTTCGCTGATGTTATTTACTTAGAATAGTAGTGAGTGTTAATTCACTTTAAATAAGTAAAGTTGTTCGGATAGAAGTTTCGGTGTTCACAGAGTTTTCTTCGATTTAGGCTTGCGAGTGAGTCAGTAATGATTTAGTTTGCGCGGAAAGATTGCAGCTGCAAGCGACGTGGATTATATTAGTATATCTCTGTGCTCGTTCGACTGACTGCTTTATCGTAGATGATCAAAGAGAATGTATAGTTTGAGATTCTTGAGTGACGAAAAAGTTCGTAGAAGATATTGGAACGGGAAAGATTTGTCGTCTCGATTCGCGAGACGGTGAATTGTAGTCGTCACATTTTTAAGCTTGAGTAAGCGGTCGAAAAATGGTCTGCTGCTGATCTGCCCAGGTCTGCGTCTCTGTCTGCCTCTCCCTGGTCACACGTGCTTTGGGTTCTTTTTAAGAGGTCATAATCGCGTGGGTAGATCCAGAGCGATTTTGCGCCAAAACTTCGAAGTGCACGTGCGGGCGACCTGATTGTTAGAAATGAACCAATCAGAGGGCTAGATTTACGAATGAAAGTTGGAATAGTGCATTACTCGAAGAAGGTAAGATTGGGCTAATGGACGAGCCCAATAAGACCAGAAGCCCGAGTGTTTTCACTCGGGTTCCTCACGTTAAAAACTGACCTTGTGTCACATCCTGACTCAGTGGGGTGTCAAATAAATATCCATACTGTTGTCCTATGGTGTGCACCACGAGTAGTTCTACTGGGTGATTTTCTAATCTTTTGCTGTCAGACATTTTTGTTCAAGTCTTGGTGTATATACAGGTGGTGAAATGAACAGCGGTTTACGATGAATAATCGAAGTGCCGAGTTCGAATTTCAGCCAAATTCGTTACATTCACTTACGCGCAAATAGCCCTCTCCTTTTTCTCCTCCAGCTATGGGTTAAATTGTAACTGGACTTGTCATTTTTTTTTTTTTTTTAGATAATAATGGTTTAATGTTAAAGTCTTACTAATTAACCCATATTAAAGGGGAGAAGAGGTGGATTTATACTTTTCCCAGGGGTATTTGCACGTAAGTGAAAATATCGAACCCAACGGGTATTTGAACTCGGCTCTCCGATTAACGATTCCGAGCCATTATCCATTACACCACCTGCACATCCAAGCTTAGAGCAGCTGTTGTTTTCAAGCGGTCACTCATCTACGAACTGACCAGGCTTGATGTCCCTTAACTTCGGTGATCGTACGGCAACTGGTGTTTCAACATGATGTGGCCGTAAGCTCTTCGGCTTTAAATAACCCACAAAGGGTTGATAAGCCGTAAAAATAAATCAATGAATCAAGCATAACTTGATAAAACTAAGAATAAAACTTGTTTGTGGGGATGCCTGCAAGCATACACATACACACGCGTACAAGTCTGCAGAAAAGTTGATTTCATTTCCAGAATCCAGTATTCATTTTATTAATTATTAATATTAATATTAATAACTATTAAATATCTATAGATATATATTGTAGAATTTAAGTATTATCGGAAAATCTTTATTCCTTGATTAAAATTCGAGTCTTGGAGAAACGTGTCTATTAAATTAATCCCATATTTAAATAATTCGATAAATTACGTATATGTATTCCGATAATAACGTCTATCTGATGGATGCTAACGATTTGAAAATAAATATGACGTGGGTGCGTACGAGATCAGCAAAGGAAAAGGGAAAAGAATAACAACATGCAATTGATCGGAAAAGAAGAAGAAAGGGTTAAAGTCAAAATAACAACTTTATTGACGAGATTTAAATCGCCTATGGCGACAACTTGAGAGTTTACACTACAGTAACTTAAACGAAGACACGATTAAAGAAAATTGGTATGAACACAATGTTCGAGAGCCATTTAAGGTAAGTCACTGTTAAAATGGTTATGATGAATGAAGTCTGTGATATGACTGAAAGAGGAAGTGGTAGGAAGTGAAAATTATGAGGATAGATAACGATTGACCCATGACTTCAAGAGCTTAAAATTGTAGTTTTCAGAGAAGCACTCACGCGGGAGTCTGTTGCACAAAGTAGTAGTTCTTTGGGGAAAAGTTGTCTGGGTGAAACTTTCTACTTACGTTTGGGATATGGAGGAAATAAAAGTCATTCGATTCCGTGAAAATAGCATGATGTGTCCAAGCTGTAAAGGTCTGAACTGATGGAAGTAGAGAATGGTGCTCATCTGAACATTTTCTGTGGAAATTGTGACTGTGAGGAAACAGGATTCAGCGTGGAAAATAAGCTATCGACTACAAGAACGCGTAAATAATTTTTGCTTCTATCAGGACTGGAAATTGTGGATTGACCAGCCTGTGTATATACTTTTTTTATTTTTTTTGCCTAATTTCACTCTCGTCTTCTTGGAACGATATAATTTTTAACAATGGATCATATATAGGAATTCTACTTAAGGTTTAAGACTAAAAGTCTAGATACCACAGAGCAAGGTTTATCAGAACAATTACCATGAAAGTATAGAAAAAACACAGCTACGTTATGGCGGTGGGAAACTGACTGAAGGCAAAATGCCAGGTTAGGATCAATCACATTGCAGATTCTTCTTTGGTTTTTATCAAGAATATTCAAATATGTAGCAGGAGCACCAAATGTGACAACCTTATTCAAAGCATGGATAAATGGTAGACATAAATATGCAAGATAGATTCAGGCGAGAATAACTATCTAGCATGACACAGGGAATCAATTTTTCTAGCATCAAACCTAGCAATTAATTTCACTTTCATGACAGCAGAGGAAAATGTTATGTCCGAGTAAACGCAATGAATCACTCTCCTGGGGGGGGGGAGTGGTAGAATCAGCCCTACTGATGGAAGATAAAAAGGATTCTCTCGGCCGATTAATAGAGAGCACTTTCGTTTTGGGGCCATTAAAATTAACAAGTCAATTAAATTAATAACGTTTATGTTATCTAGACTTTATGAATAAACGCAGTACTAGATTGACAACATTTTACAGTTGAATTAGTTAGATGTAATTGTAACTTCATTACTAACAGTTTCTTTTCTTGCACTTCTCGCTTGTGGAACTCTCTTCCGGCCTCTTACTTTCCAGTCAAGTTTGATCTTCAAAAATTTTAAATCAATGTCAATCGTTATATTCTGTCTTCTTAATTCCTGTTCTTTTATTGTTCTCTCTCCTTAATAGTGTTTTTATTCTGATATTCTCTCAAACTCAATAACCTCTTTCGTTTTAGTGCCTTTATTGCCTTGCTAGAGGGAAAATGATTTTTAAAAAGTCAAGACTACAAGTAGAGATCGCACGATCACTAATCCCCTAATCCCAAGGGTCGTAAGGGGTATCTGTTGGGATCGCTATGAGTTTGAATTTGTTATCAGAAGGGTTTTATATTAAGATGGTTAGTTTACGGGCATGTTCACCATATTAATCCGCAACAATATAGAATATAGACATTCAAAAACGAATCAATCACAAGACAATTGAGTAAGAAACACCGATTATGAGATTTCAATAAAACAACATGCATTTATGTACAATTAATATATAATTTGAAAACTTGTAGTTTGATAATGCAAGAAATTAACCATTGATAAATTGGGTTTCTTATTGATTTACAGTTCGAAATTGTTCAAGTATTTAAGAACTGGTCAAACAGAGTTAAGTGGAAAATATTATTTATACAGAAATTTGTGTAGTTTGTATGCGTGAATAAAGTAGGGTTTAATTGTCTAAATTCTCCAGAGTGGTTTACCTTGGATTGTTTAGATATTTGATTGAATATTTACGAATACTTGTTAGTAGTGAGTTATTATCACTTTTTAGTATTATAAGAAATTGTTCCTGGTAGAGAGAAATGCTGCGTGTGTTGAGTCAGAGAAATTTGTGCGGCAAAAATGTAGCTGGTTATGATTTTGACTGGCGTGGATTCGTTTGGCACTTCTCCAGGATGAAATTCTGACTGCCTTGAAGCGATCTGAACGCTTCCTTTTATTTAGTTCTGGAAGTAGGAATCGGCTCAAAACGGCTAAGCGCGAAAAGATATTTTCGCGTGAATTTGCTACAGTTTGAGACAATGAAAAGTCTAGTTCACAGGAACTAGGATGTTGATTGGTTAATAGGTAATTTTGTGGTAGAGTGTATTATTCCGGAGAGGTGAAAAGGTATGTATGGACTATTCCATCATATCTACTGCAGTCATAGCAACAGTGGGGTTTCTGGGCAGTACAGCATAATGGATCCCAACCCTCCCCAGGCTGTACTGAATCCAGAGTTTTCTTTCTCCTAGACTGGTTGCCAACTAATGCTATAAAGAAGAACACTCAGTAAAGACCAAACTAGTTACATTAGTAACGATCTGTAAGGTTAGCTAACAAAATCGCTACCATTCAAAACATACTAAGATAAAAAATGAATAGTTTTTTATAAATTCAAGTCATTACGGGATTCAAATGACCAGGCTAGTTTCAACAAAAAGAAAATTTGCTCCCGGTTGATATATATATATATATATATATATATATATATATATATGTGTGTGTGTGTGTGTGTGTGTGTGTGTGTGTGTGTGTGTATATTCACTCAATCGTGATTTCAAGACCTAAAAACATTCAACCAATTATAATTAAAACTCATAACCCGATAAAATGTCCTGACACAAAAAGAAAATAATTACGCTCGAGGGAAATGATTCTGAGCTTCACTAAATTATAAAAATTAAAATATATCAGCCGATACCAGTCACCCACATAAATTAGATCGTTGATCTTTGATGTCAATAAATATTTATTTTATTGCACCATGAATCCGACTAACAGAGAATACTCAGCAAAACTTTCACTAAGTCTTCAATACCAGCAAAAAAATGTCAAGTTGAAAGTTTGCGGCTATTTTTCTTTTCAAAAATGTATCATCTTACATGTCTTTTCCAAGGATAAACTCCGTTCGTATCCGCACAAATCCAAAGTAAATTTGTTAAATTTAACGTTTCATACAATTCTATGCATAACAAATATTGATTTACCTTTTGGTGAATAGGTTGTTTTTATTATGCACGTCGGCGGTCACCAAAATGTTGTGGGGTCTCACTCACAATATACCAGCAGAAATCAGGTTCGTGTTCACGGAGATAAACGCATACTTGACAGAAAATAAAACGTACAGAAATAACAATAGCGAATAGCGTACAGAAAAGCATAATAAATTGTATGTTACTTTTATTTATATTTATTTATATTTTTTGTGTACTGGTGTGTGTATTTTTAGGTTAGTTATTTTATGGTACATGTGATAAAAAGGAAGGGTTTTTTTTTTGTAGTATTACAAGCCATATCACAAAGAGAAGTTGGACATATGTTGCACGTACCAAGGTTCGAATCAAAAAAGCGAAAATGGATGACGAATTTTTTTTTCTTTTTCTATTGAGAGTCAAAAGGGTTTATTAGATACAACAACGGTGAAATACTGGTTGAATGAAGTCAGGCTTCCACAAAACGGAAATAGTCGTATGTGACAAGTCACCGAATTTATTTTGATGAACACAAAAAAGTGATTATTTTGAAGACCCCTCTCACGGTCCGCATAGGGCTGTCGGGGATATTTTGTGCATGTCTCTGCCTTTGCTCACCACTCCAGTCTGCATTCCCGGCTACTAAAGAAAGTGAATGAAAAAAGGCGAGACATCCATTTCTACCTAGGATAAAAAATAAAATAAATAAAAAGATAACTAAAAAAAAAAACACAGTTGAATTGGCTAGATGTAACCGTAAGTTCCATCTTTCGCACTTCTCACTTGTGGAACTCTCTTCCGGTTTCTTGCTGTCCAGTCAATTTGATCTTCAAAAGTTTTTTTTTTTTTCTGTCTTCTTAGTTCTTGTTCTTTTATTTCTCTTTCCCCTTAATAATGTTTTTTTTTCTCAAATTCTCTCACTCAGTAACCCCTTGCGTCTTATTGGCTTTATTGCCTTGTTTGCGGTTAAATGATTTAAAAAATAATTTTTAAAAATTACAAGTAAATATAGTAGAAAACTACTTGAAATGTATGAAGTAATTCATTATTTTTTTTCATGTTTCACATAAAAATTCCATAATATAAAGAGAATTTATATAAAATAACGCATTCTGTAACTATAAAAACATAATAATTGTTTATTTTGCAAGTACCAGAAGAATTTATCTCACTCCAGGAAAGTTATGTGAATAAAAGATATTCCAAATAAATGATTAATTTTGTAATTATTCGTTTTACTCATCAGATCCAACCACTGAAAGCAAGGTTGCTGAATTTTTGCTAACATTGACAATGCATGAATATCATAGATTTTATTTGAAAAATCGCAAGAGAAAACCTATTTTTTAAAACCGATTTTATCAAGCAAGACAAACGAATAAGTATACTTAGCTAAAGAATGCCACTTAGTGATAATCAAACTCACTGACAAGTTTGCTAACCATGACGCTACTGACACGCAGGTATTTACCAATCCTACCTTGGTCTGACACGAAGTCACAGATTATGGTATCCTGTCGTCACTCCCACATTTTTTAAAACAATTGGAAGAAAAAAGCTTAACCAGCGTTGTTATAAGGAGTGGTTCATGATATAAAGAAGGCCTCAAAAGCAATCCAAAAATGCTTTCCGCGGCTCTCAGTTGCGTCTCTGTCTTCGGGCAGAGTGCGACTCAATTGTGGGGAACGACTGCCCGATGTTTCACCCGAGAGGGGGATCGTTGTCGCAACCGATGGTCGAGTGGGCTTGGGGAATTTTTGTACCTGACCCGAGTGTAGACGTCCTGGTTCCCCACGTTAAGTCTGACCTAGTGTCGCATCCTGTCTCAGTTTACATAGGTAAATAACTGCATTCCGCGGCCCAGAGACTATGATCAAAGTGGAGTATCTGTTCTGCGGACATGACAATATTTGTGCCCGATTCCGCGTAAGCAGGGGCTGGGTAAATGTTGACCAATGACCCGAGTGTACGCGCTCGTCTTCCCCACTTAACTGATCTCGTGTCGCATCTCGTCTCGATGGGTAAATAGCTGTGTTCCTCGGCTCAGATGTCTAGGATCAAAGTGTAGTATCTGTTGCAGCAGCCAACCGCCTGCCCACATGTCCTGGCTATCAGCAGCAGCTCCAGCTAACCAGTCATCATCAGCTTGTCATCGACCGTCGCTCCAACCATCTACAGCTCCTGCCGCTCCAGCCATCCTTGCAAACGATATGCAATCAAACTATCCTTTTCAGGACAACGCCCTCTAGCGATCACGGAACTGTCCTTCTCAGTACAACGCTATTTCTCATCCTCTACATTATTTTTGTTTATGTATTTTTCTTTAAACAAAAATAAACTTGTAATATTTATTTTTACTCAAGTTTCATTTGTTGGTGTCTTCCGTCATTTGATATCTGCCAATATGTCACCCGCAACACGAATGGTCAATCAATAATAATATCCGTATCTTGACTTGTGCAATTTATGCTTACAGTCTCTTCAAATAAATGTTTATTTCCTATGACGAGACAAAAAAAGAAAGATGCCAAATATTCTTTATAACAAAACGTGCAAAGGTAGCTTAGTCAGGAAAACTCACCAATGAAGTTGGAGGGGAATGCAGGTCTACGGGTTTGCACCGAAACAAGGGTGAGGTTGAGAACTTTTGAAGAAATTGAATTTAACATTTTCAGAAGGAATACATTTCAAAAAGTGGAGGAATTTTACTTATATCTTCTTACGAATATAAAGAATAACAACTTAGAAAGAGTTACGATAAAAAATTATTTTAATCAAATTTAAGGCCTTTTTTCATGGTATGCTATTTTTTTATCGATCTCGTGAACATACCTAAGTTAAATTGTGTGTCCATAGACCGCTGAAAAGGAAGAAAAAACCACTTAAATTTTTAGCTTAGAAGTGTGTGTGTGTGTGTGTGTGTATGTATGTGTGTGTGTGTGTGTGTGTGTGTGTGTTAGTTAGTTAGTTAGTTTGTTTGTTTGTTTGTTTGTTTCCATTTTCATGTGTAACTATTTCAACTTCTACCCGGGTTTTGGTAAAGAGGCAAATGACTTTGAAACCTAAGTGTTAACGTTCTGATGTCCGGGACATTTCTTTATGTTGTAGGAGACAGTCTGGAAAAAAGAATGAGTCACTCCGTAGAAAGTCTTTGATGTCATTTTTTTTATTAGATATGTATGTGTGTATGAGTGTCAGTAAGAAAGAGAGAGAGAGAATATAAAAGCAATCTTTAGATATTGGTGTGGGGGAAGAAAGGTTTGAAATTTTTGTTTTCATGACAAATTGTTATTGCTGAATGAATAAATAAACCAATGTTTTCTTCTTAATTTACTGACAATTTACTTTTGTACGCAATTTTGCCATTATTATTATCATCATTTCAAGAAAGTTATTAAAAAATAAATGAAATCTTTACGGGTAATAACTTCTAGGTAATAACTTCCGTTGGATTTTTTCGCCTATTTCCCCTCAATATTCGTCCAAATGTTGAATAAATTAATTCTTGGTCTGAAATGATACTTTTTTGTCCTAAAATAAAATTCTAGTTTACTTTTTAACGTGTATAGATTGTTTTGTTTAAAATTTTCTTAAAATTAAGAAAATGGCCGCTTTTAAGAAAATTTTCTTAAATCGGATAAGTTGAGATTCCGATCTATATAATTTTTATTTAAAATACAACAGAATATTTTACTAACTGGAAATAGTAAATTTAATCATTTAGCTTTCAATTAATGCTAAAATGAAATCTTCAATGATGCTTTTTCATTTTGAAATTGTAGGAGGAAGACCATCACAGCTTGAAAGACGGAAATTTCGAAAAACGACTATTACTAAACTTAAACTCCAATTTATGATAAAATAAAATTTGTAAAACTAAATTTGCTGTTTGTTGAGGTAATTCTTTTGGAGTTAGGAATGACATATGCCTTAAAGGGAATTTAGGTAAAAATGGCAGGGTAAAAATGGCAACGGTAAAAATGGATAAATAAGAAAAATATGGAAAAAGGAAAAAAATATAGATGAATATCTCACAATGAGTTTATTAAAATCTTGGATACAATACATAATGGAAAAACATGAGAAGTTTGTCAACTTAAAAAGAATATTCAGCTAAAGCTCCCCCCCCCCATGAGATTTTACTTTTTAGGCGATTACGTCTGAATACACTGAAAAACTTCGGAAAAAACAATTATAGGTCCACTTGATGAAACCGATAAAAAAACCCAATAAAACATTAATTATTTCAGAGGTTATCAGACAACGACAGGGTCAGACTGGTGCCAGTAAAATTTAAAATCTTGTCTGATGCGTTTTCAATCTTTTAATACTCAAGTGTGAAGTCTCTGAGATGCGTCATATAGACATTTAGCAAATAGGTGTCAACAGAAATTCAAAAGGTTTGTTGAGGAATAGGCTAAGTGAACTGTAGAATATTTACTTCGTTTACCATAATTTACCAATAAAATAATGAAATTAGACTGAGAGTCAATACGAAATCTGTGAATGGGATTCCTAACCTTTGCCATTTTTCCGATTCCCCGATTCCGATTATTCAACCCACACTAATATATATATATACATATATGTATGTAGACACTAATACACTTATTATATATATATATATATATATATATAAACACTAATAATTAGTTTTTATATATAAAAAAAACACTAATAATTAGTTTTTATATATAAAAACACTAATAATTAGTTTTTATATATATATAAAAACACTAATAATTAGTTTTATATATATATAAAAACACTAATAATTAGTTTTTATATATATATAAAATACTAATAATTAGTTTTTATATATATATATAAAAACACTAATTAGTTTTTATATATATATAAAGACTAATACTTATTTTATATATATATATCTATCTAAACATAATACACTTATTTTTATATATATATATATATCTCTAAACACTAATACACTTATTTTTATATATATATATATATATCTAAACACTAATACACTCATTTTTATATATAAACACTAATTTATATTTATATATATTTATATATATATATATATATATATATATATATAAAATGAGTGTATTAGTGTTTATATATATATATAAAATGATTAGTGTTTAGTGTTTATATATATATATATAAAATGAGTGTATTAGTGTTTATATATATATATATATATATATAAAATAAGTGTATTAGTGTTTATATATATATATATATATATATAAAATAAGTGTATTAGTGTTTTTATATATATATATATCTAATCCTAATGTCAGCTATCAATTATAAAATTAATTATAGTCATCAAATTCACTTAAACACGCTACGATTTGTGCTTTTACTGCAATTAGGTGTAGGAACCTAGCGCCCCCCGATAAAAACTTCTAAAAAATCGACATCGAAAATTTTTAAAAAATGTTTTTAATATTAGGTGCAGGAACTTAGCCCCTATTTAAAACAAGAGGAGAAGGAGCCTAGCTCCCTCCCCCACTAGAGAAAATATTTATTTTAAAATATTGAGGTGGGAGGGGACTTAGCCCTATTTTCAACTAGAGGGATGGGAGGTTAGACCCATCCTTCTCGAACGGTCATAATTTTCTGTTGTCGAATTGCTATTTTTTCCTATTTATCCACTTTTGCCATTTTTACCGTTGCCATTTTTTCCGCTGCCATTTTACCAAGGAATTTCGGTATGTTTTTATGGGTAAATAAGGTATGCTGACAGGCAAAATGTTGGTGCTTATTAAATCTGAGTATCGAAATATCTCATACCCAGCTTATTAATTGCAAAAATGTCCGACATTTATGAAAGAAGAAGGTAGATTTTAAGAACTATGGAGTGCCGAAAAAAGAAAGAGCCACTTTTTTTTTTTTTTTTTTTTTTTTTTTAAGTGGAGTTGGAGCGGCTCCTTTTTGAAAACGAGGAGTGTGGGGTGGGGAGCCAGCTCAAATTTGGGGTATGGGAGTTGGAGTAGTTCCAAAAATAGTGGAGCGTGTAAAGCTCTGGTAACACTTTAAAACGTACAACACATTACTGGTTTTATAATGAGTAGCAATGGAAATTTTCTTTTGAATTCTTCAAAACCCTCAGCTGTGTTTATTAAAACATTGAATTTGTTACAACTGTACTTAAATGAAATAATCTTAGTCTGTCTATATTTCTGAGATGAGGTATTATGTACATTATTTACAGTATTCGGACTATTGTCCTCATCTTTGTCACCATATTTATCACAACGTTTCGGCCGTTGTACGCTCCGGCCTTCTTCAGGTGGTTGGAATTTTGAACTGAACCCTTTATTTCGCTCACTGGGGTAGACTGTTCTAGTTCCACGTGCCATGTTTGATGGATGTCAGTTATCTCCTGCTAATTTCCCACTGTTCTCCACTGCCTTAACCAGGTATTGAATTCACACTCTTTGGGTCCTGTCACTGGATCAACGCCTTTATCCACTGTGCCATGTGTCCTTGAGGACATCGGTGTATGAATTTCTGGGTATTATAAACCTAATGTCCCGGAGAAGAAGGCCGGAGCGTACAACGGCCGAAACGTTGTGATAAATATGGCGACAAAGATGAGGACAATAGTCCGAATACTGGAAATAATCTTATTTTCCATTTTATAGAACATTTATTTCTCTAAAAATGTCCAAACATAAATATACGTGTAACAGCTTTTTAAATAAAAGTTTAGAAAATTTTATTTTAACAGAATCAGTTGATTAAATTACTATATGACAACTTCCTACACTTGTTCATCCTTATTGCAAAATACATTGTTAGGCTTATATTAAAATTCAAATATTTAGAACTTACAAATACAGGTATATTAGATGCATAGATTGCACTCACAAAAACGGTGTGACGGATCAGACATAAAACTTACAAAACGGAAACTCCATGTCTCTTAATCCAGAAGCAACTTCCTTCTTTTATAATGAAATAATTTTTCAAAAAAAAATCGATGCACTTTCGTATAGATCAAGTGATCGTTCGCTAAACAAAATGACATTGAAGCCAATGTGCTTTATTGGCAGAGGTAGCGTTCCGTTTATGGGCGCGCGGATGCATTGTTGAGTTACGTCCTGTCAAAAACCACAATCTTTAACCCTGTCCTATGTACTATATGTGATGCACAGGACAGTTTGGATAATACATTAGTACACACGAAAATGGCCTGGACATTAAAGGGTTAAAAAGCAATACAAAGTTTTCACTCCAGCGTCTAAAATACTAATCCCAAATCAACTTGAGGCTTACTAACGAATTTGTTAACAGCTCCACAAAAATCAATTTAAAATCTAATAAACTAAATATATTTTTCAGCCAACGAGAAGCCAAAATAGACAATAATTTCAAAGACTGTGACAGCCGATATTAACCTCTCAGAGACAATATAAACGAAAGTTTTTTTTATAAAAGTTTTTTTTTTTAAACATGTGTATAAGTCTACCATTTGCCCATGCTTAGAATATTGCTGCCACATATGGTCCAGTGCCCCTGCTATTTACCTTGACCTTCTTGATAAAATTGAAAGAAGAATCAGCAATATTATTGGTCCTGATCTGGTGGCTCGACTTCAGTCACTTTCCCACCGGCTTAAGGTTGCCTCCATGTGTCTTTTTATAAATACTTGCATAGTAATTATTTGGATAAGCTCTTCGCTATGGTACCTAGACTTTTTGAATGTAAGACTAGCGTTGAGATTTCATCAATTTACAGTAGAGCTGGTTAGATTTAACTGTAAATTCTATGCTAACAGTTTCTTTTTTTCACACTTCTGGTTTGTGGAACTCCCTTCTGGCTCTATGCTTTCCGGCCAATTTTAATCTGTAAAAATTTAAATGTAATGTCAATCGCTATCTAGTGTCCTCCTGATTACTCTTTCCTCTTCCTGCTCATTATTAATGTTTCTGTTCCTAATTTTTCCACAACCTGTAACCCCTTATGTCTTAGTGGCTTTACTGCCTTGCATGGGGGTGATACCGATAAAAGAAAAAGTAATAATATGACTCATTTATAATTTATTAATGTTAAGTGTTTTTTTTTTTTTTAGAACTCCTAAAACGATCTATTTTTGATTGCTTTCCAATCTACAAAGATATATAAAGTTTAAAATGGACTTTATTTATATATCTGATTCTACAGATTTTCCTTGTTAGATCCACGGGCAGCATTTTGATGCAAAGCAAACCAAATAAATTCAAGATCAAACCTAATACAAAAAATGAATGAGTATTCAGGCAATTTTTTTGAGAACTGAGATGAAAAAAGATGTTCAATTGATTTTTCACAATGAAATACGTTGGCTTAGCAATTATAGCTTGATTTTGAGAGCAAATCAAATTTTAATGAAAGCAGATGTCCACAATTTTGGCAAAACAAAAAAAAATCCCAAGATTTATCTACATTTATGAAGAAGAAACTGTAGACAAAAGAAAGATGTGGTTCTACAGATTGATTGATTGATTGATATGTTTTCTACGATTTATCAACCTTTTGCAGGTTATTTAAAGTCAGAAATTAATTTTTGGAGTATAGGAATAGGTGGGGGAGATAATTACGGGTTTAGTGATACAAGTCTTAAAAATTAACCAATGGCTAGCGGAGAAGAGATGGATTTATACATTTCTCAAGGATATTTTCGTGTAAGTGAATATAACAAACACAATAGGAATTGGAACTCTGCTCTCCAACTAATAATTCAGAGTCATTATCCATTACACTAGCCACCCATCCAAGTTTACAGCATCTGTTATTCCCAAGCAGTTACCCATCCAGGTACTGACCAGGATCAACCTTACTTAACTTCAGTGATTGTATGGGAACCAGTGTTTCAACGCGATGTGGCTCTAAGCCTTGCTTCTACAGAAGGATGCTGAGAATACCATGGATTAGCATATAAGCAATGAGGAAGTTTTAAGAAAAATGAAAAAAGGACATTTTTACTTAAAATCAAAGAGACACTGGAAATTTCTAGGATACGTAATTGGATATTGAAGGCAAACAGATGGAAAGCTATCTAACAAGTTTGTGTACATGAATGGCAGAGTGTCAGTGATAGTAAAATGACAGATATTATTAAGAGCTACAAAAAAATATGAAGTT
The DNA here is from genome assembly GCA_903632075.3 of Acanthosepion pharaonis. Classification (NCBI taxonomy): domain Eukaryota; kingdom Metazoa; phylum Mollusca; class Cephalopoda; order Sepiida; family Sepiidae; genus Acanthosepion; species Acanthosepion pharaonis. The sequence goes on from CAHIKZ030001054.1 coordinate 1,113,063, forward strand.
GTGGGACCGTAATTGTTTATATCCTGAAGAGACAAGGCCCATAAAAGGTTAAATAAGACCTACCCATTAACAGCTTTCACTGCCTCATATTTAGTTGGAAAAGGATTTAATCTACAGGATTCTTACTGAGGAAAATTATATGAATGTAACAGGGGGAGGAATTCTGTTTCTCAGTGCAGTAAAATAAAACTAAATATAAAGGATTTAGTTAACAAGTATCAACTACAATAATCTCATTGAAAACTAAGTATTAATTATTATATGTTTCAAAAAAAAAAAAAAAAAAAAAATCTTTATTTCATTTTAGACCTTGAGGTAGCCCAAGATTTCAATAGGTCTATTGCTAGAGATCAATGGTGATAAAAACAATTACAAATTTATTTAATTACTAATTTTATCAGTTTTTGCTCAGCTGTGAAAATATCTTAAAATTTGATGTTAGGTGGCAGTAATATGGTTTAAACTCATTAAAATATGCCAAAGAGCATATTTAAAGTGAGCAAAAAAGATTGAATATCTCTGATCTAGATAAAAGTATTAAAAAAAAAGAAAATCAACAAAAATACTCAAGAAGAATGCTAGAAATTTTGCTGTCATTTGATCTCTTTCAAAAGTGACACCAGATACTCTGACTATAAAAGTCTCAACTAGTTCAAAAAAACATTAAACTGTAGCAGCAATAGTAACAGATTTGAAACTTTTCACAATGTAAATTTTACACATTGGTTTATTAAGAACCTATCACTTAGCCACCAAAATTATTTTTCTGTTTCTTTGAATATTGCAATATCACTTAAGATGTATTTTTCTACTATATACAATCCCTTTATTAACTAATGGACTAGTCATACATAGAAATAAATTCAACCATAATTTTGATTTTAAAAATGCTACACTCATAAAAAAAAAGAAAATAACTCACTCAGAAGGAAAAATCCTCAAGAGTGCCACCATTGAATATTATCCAAATATTAATCTACGCACAGGCTTTTTCCCTATTTCACCTTTCCGAACAGACTACTCTCCCAAGCAAATGTACACAACTGTATCACGAAATCAAAAGAAAATGTTTGAATCTGTCAACACAACAACAAAAACAATATTTCCACACGTGACAGTACTTGACATAATTTTCAGTTGACAATATGAATATAATAGTTTTCTAAATTCTTCCAGTTGCTAAGGACATTTTGTTTTGTTATTAGTAGTTACTTTGTTTTAATAAATTCATTTCGTTTTTGCCTTGAAAATGTCCACATTGGACGAAACGCGTCTGCTAATATTAGTTTTCTATTGTCTTTATATATATATATATATATATATATATATATATTTGATATTCTGTAACTCCACCTTTTCAAGCATAAAGAGATATTTATGCTTGTGTTTCTTATCTCTAGCACCATCATCTGTACCTCCTGCTCTCTTGAGTAGCATCATGAATGGCTAAATATGTAGCTATAAGAAATGAGCAAGACCATATCAACAAAACATTCTGCTGCTGTGGAAAGTTGTAAACAACATGTAGTGTTGCCCACCAACAAACTAATGGCAGTTGATTCACAAAAGTACCAGACTATGAGTATTACCAGACAACAGAGTGCCAGATTAAAGAGGTCAGACTGTACTTTCCTTGTCAATCAGGGTAAAAAGGAACATCTTCCCAGGTAATACTATTCTCATCACACGAAGAAGTTGCAGTTAAAGTCAATCCCTAATGCACAGGCCAGTGTCAAAGGAGATTGGATAATATTTGTTTCTATTCCCACATATGCATGGTAGGAAGAGTCCCTCATTAAATGAACCATGTCTTAAATTTGCCCTCACTTGTAGTAAGCAAATACAACATTGCTTAACTTTGATCAGACATGCATGCCCATAAAAATCTTTATATTTGAATTTGCTTAGTCAGTTTCCTTGTAATCACATCTAATTGATGCCCAAATTTTCTGATCTAAATGGTGATTTTCTAAACATAGCTTAAATGTGACACAAGGCCAAAAGTATGGGGCACCCAGTGAAAATCAAACTCAATACTCAGCTGTAATTGATCTAGCAAGACAAGCTTGCTAACCATTACACCATGTCAAGGTGCACAAAATGATTTTCTAAGTATAACTTAGATATGGCACAAGGCTGAAAGCATGGGGCACCCAGTGATGATCAAACTCACTATTCAGTCATAACTGAACTAGCAGGACAAGCTTGCTAACCATTACACAATGTCAAAATGCCTATTTTCTGGTCTAAATGGTTGAATGAAAGCAGATAGGTGACAGAAGAAATATTTAGTTGGTGAAGATTTAGAGATATCAAGAGAAGAGTTCATTAATTAATTATTGATGTAGATTCTGTGAAACACTGATGAATTATAAACGCATCAATCTTAATGATTTGAAATAGATTTTCTCTTAAAATGATGAATTGTCCATTTCATTTATGCAAAAAATTTACCTCTTTTCTAAATTTTGCTTGTAACATTAACATGATTGGGCAAATATATTGAAATTAAACCAATAAAATCATTTTAAATTTGGATTATAAACTGCCTATCTTGTTTTAGAGCATGAAGTCAAATTTCCATGTGATTTATCTTGTCATATTATCACAAATGTAAAGATAAGAGAAAACCAGTTTGATGATTTGTCCATGTTTCATACCCATTAATCTCATATAAGAATTAAATTCTACATATCTAGAAAAATATGACAAACTGGAAAATTTCTTGTGACAGGTTTCATCCATGATTTCATCAGACTGGGCTTTGTTAATGTTGCCACATCTACACATGCACATGAAAATGAGAGATGCAGGTACTTTCAAAATTTTTTTGTTTCAATCTAGCTAGATTCATTGGTATTTTTTTTTCTTTTTCAAACAAAGCCCAGTCTGATGAAATCATAACAGATGAAATGCATCACAAGAAATTTTCCAGTTTATCATATTTTTCTAAATACTGTTGATATATAAAATTATACAAAATTATATATCATTATATCTATATATATTTTTCAACCAATTAAATCCCATCAGAAGGACTGTTGGATAAACAATCATTGCAAGAGAAAATACTGCCAAAATGCCTGCAGATGTAGTTGTAGACCTACCATGTGTTATTTTTGGATCATTTAGAAAATAACAATAACTCCTTTCATCACTCCCGTAAATTCAAGAAAAAGATTCTTGTGAGCCAGTGGGAAATTATTTTCTAACTAATGAAAACCTCTATGTGAAATTAGATTTTAAATCCCCTTACATATATAAAAATAGAAGTATACTGCTTCTCAAGGCTCCCAACAATTTCAGGGGCTAGTTTGATCTACATGTGCATACATACACACACAATAGAAGAGAGACAGTCAGCAGCCACTGAAAAACGGCCTTGTTCCCATGCACAATAAATGGGATTAACCAGCAACTTCTAAGCCTTTTGTCTACGAACTCAAAACACATTCGGCTGACTATCATGAAATAAGTTTGTTCACTGAGCACTAAGAACAGTTAATTACTTGATAAAACAAACCTCACTGCAAAAAATTGAACATTTTATTGTCATTGTATATCTTTGAAAAGAATTTATAAATGTTATTTCAACTGACGTTCTGCTTCTACTTTTTCTCCAGAAAATAAGCTTTCATATGTTTCATTTAAATGTGCTATTGTTATTGTAGTTAAAGGTTTGGAATCTTGACACTCAGATAGCAACAAAAAACTATATAGATGGATCCCAACACTAATGCATAAGCATGACTTGATCCCCAAAGAGAATTAACATTACATTGTGAAAAGAGAGGCAATACATTAAAGTGCATACAAAATTTATTATCATCTAAATTATATAACACCCTATATAGTTCTTTGAAATTAAGTTTTATTATGAATGTAAAACAAAAAGAATAATGCATGAACAATTCACTCATCTAAGGACAAAGTTAAATTTCACAATATTTTACTAGGAAATCCTAAGTGATTAAAACTTAGTTTCTCAACAAATAAAGTTCTAAAAGAAATAAATAAAATTTTAAATAAGACAAAAGAAAGCAACTTCTTTTGTTTTTTGTTTTTTTATATTAATAAGAATGTCTTATTTTCTTTTGTCATATTTATCGATACTTTTGCTGCAAAATCATTACATACAAAAATATGGAACCACATGTGTTAAACATGTTGTTGTGAAGGAGTTAAACAACTCAGTAGAGATAGCTTCATTTACTGTTTGCTGCCATTTTATACTCCAAATAACTCTTGACAAGATAACATCTCATTACAGAGGGTACCAAATGCTTTGTCTTGACTAAATATCTTCTTGTAAGCATTTTGGCAAATCACTCCATATCTCACCTATCCATCCTGTACTCATAATAATTGTGTTACCCTATTATCAAATTTGATAAAGATGTACAGGTCAGTAAACAATATAAAATGAACAAACAACAAATACAAACCAAGAAAGATTATTTTTAATGGAATGTATGAAAGAAGAGATAAAAGAAAAAACTGAAAATATGTATTCTGAAAATGTAATATTGTATACAACGTTTTCTTTTTTGTGGTATGTATCTTTTGTTGTTTTGGTGGCTGAGTTTAAAAATAAAATAAATGAATTTTGATATCATGTTAGTCTTTGAAAAAAGTTTGAAATCATGAATAAATCAAATAAAACTGATTACACAAATGCCATTAATCCAAATGTACAACGCCCTTTTTATTTTAGTCTGCTCTCCAATTTCTTTGAAGGAAAAATTAAATACTGATAATTATTGGTTCTAGTGATGAATTATCACATGTTTAATTCAATTAATAATTTTGTAATTTTAGTATACATAAAAATGCTATCACCAGTATTAATACTGTTTAAAAGTTTAAAATCAAAATATTAAAGTAGTACTACTGTAAATATTATCAATAACACTAATTAAAAATTAGAATTAAAATGTTTTAGAAATATACTTGTCAACTTTGATAATTTAGCAATTTTGAGTTATCAAATATTATTTATGTACTGATAATTATTACCATTGTCAATATTAATGTTTATTTTTATTATTAATACCAGTAATTTATAATTATATTATAATAATTCTTTATATGAATATTGCCATCATATTAATTATGATTAATATTATCTTTATCACCAATTTATATTATTAGTATTATTAATTATATTAACAGTCACCATCGTTCACCAGGTTACTGTTCATTAATAAGAGTTCAGGGTAAAGTTCTAAAATAACTAGAAAAACATTTTATTAAATTACAATCAGTAATCCAAACATACATAATCTTACAAAAATTTGTTTCAAGTGAAGTTAGTAACCCTAGAAAATTGTGAAATTGTTGATAACCAAAATAACATTTATGATAATATATCAAGTGAAAATTGTATATGTTGTGAAAATAATTAAATAACTCTTTCAAGTCCCATGTATTGCCGATGTGATTTTCGACCAATAAAGAGATTAAAAATGTATGACCCCCAGTGAAGGTTGATATTTTTGCGGTTCTTACTGTAGATATTCAACATAATACCCAATATCACAATAAATCCAGACCACACATAACTGAAAATAAATAAATAAATAATGTTAAATACTTAAAGAGAAATCACATGTCAATACAATATTTAACAATTCTCTTTTTAATATTTCCTACAAGAGATGAATGTATGCTTTGGAGCATTTTATAATAAAACTACCAGATGAAAATAAAAATGCTTTACTGTGGCATAAACAAATATAGTAGTAATCATCAGGGCCGGTGTGTATTACCCACAAAACCCCCAATGGTGTGGGGAGGGTCGTTTTGGGGCCCCTTTGTGGCCTCTGCCATATTTTTTCATCATTGTTTTATGACCATTTGCCATTTTTTTAAAACTGATGTTACATTGTCAATATTATACATCATGTATCTGCATGGCTGGTGTGTAGCATACTACGCAGGAACCCCCAATGAGGTTGGAGCCCAAAAGGGCTAGTTTCAGCAATGCTTTTTTTTGCTTTTTGTACTTTTTACTTTTCTACCTTTATATTGTCAATCATCAACTATAATAATCAATAGAGCTGGTGTTTACTACCCAAAACTTCTCAACCACTTGGGGGCTCCATGCCTACTGGGGAGGGGGGTGCAGAAGTGCTAATTTCAGTAGCACTTATTTTTTTAAATTGTAATTTTTTGTGAACAGTTCTTTTAAATCAATTAAGAAAGTAATATATCTCTGTAAAATCATATTTTATTCCGAGATCATCCACTAAGTAGGATCTTTGATTTTTTTCTTTTTTTTTTTTTCTAACCAGAAGTCCACAGCTAGTAAATAAAATACAATTTCTAATCCCTATTTTTTACATTTCTAGAAAGATGAAACCAAGAAAATGACCGCTTAAAAAATAAAAATGTCTAAAGATTTCAACACATGAAAAAATTTCCAAAAAAATGAAATACTGTTTTTAAAACAAATTTTTAAGACAATCCCATTTGTGTTGGAATCTTTATAAGACTTTTTTTTTTTCAGTGGAAATGTGTCAGCAATTAATCTTTGTGGAAATGAAGAAATTTGCAGCTTAAACATTTTTTTCAAATAGAATTTAGTCATGAAAATATTGGTGGTTATTACAAAAAGAATCAAATTTTCTCAGATTTTTTTAAAATAAAAAAACCTATTCATTATAAAAGTAAATAATGAATATGTACTGAAATTTTCATTTAAATTGATAATTCCCTGATTTTTTTTAATTTAAAAAAAAAATGTTGCCCTTCCTCCTTCCCCACTAATTTTACTTCAAAGGTTTGGAAAACTTTGAAATCAACATGTAGTAGAAAACAGGGGGATGTATCAAAGTTTCATGAGTGGGGGTGAGACCCTAACACTGGCCCTGGTAATTAAAGTTAAACATGACAGCAATTAAATGTCCCAATTGTGTAGAAGGAAGTGACAAGACAGAAAAAAAAATTAAATTTAACAGCAACTGTCAAATTTTAGTTGTTTGAGGGCAAAAATTAAAAAATAAGTCATAAATAACATCTACAAAAGGGAAGAACTTTGAAGGGACAAGAAATAATTATTTAATAAAGATATTTTTTAATTAAAATCTAGAATTTACAAATAAAGGCTCATTAAAAGACACCAAGGTGAACAAAGATATAGCATTTAGAAATAATTTGTCATTGTTTAAGAAGAGAACAATTTAAACATCATAAAAGTAGAAAAGAGTTACTCACTGAATAGTAAATGGCTTTGTAAAAAATATGAAAGAGAGGATTATGGTTATTGCTTTCCTACATGTTGTCACTGAAAGCAAAATGAATAATAATTGGTCACAATTTGGAATATTTAGCACAAAATTTCTAACAAAGTGATAATCAAAATTTTACAAATCCCAAAATGTTTAACTGCATTTTCACATTTTAAATAGTTTTACAGTTTTTACATTTTAAGTTATTGTTAATACTCAAATTCTAATGATTAGACAAATGTTCATAGACAATTTCATTATCTAAATTTCATTTTAATTTTTGACACAAGATTGAGGACATTTAAAATGTGGACTGTTATTTACTGCAATACAATTGAACCTCTAATCCGTTACTCCATGGTCTGTCAACTCCCATGGTCATACACTTCTTGAATCAGCCACCATTAATTTATTGAGTGACTACAAGGGCATTGCCACACATTGCTTACAACTTTCTGCATTAGTCGAGAGCAGCAGAGTGTTTTGGTGATGCGTTCTAGCTCATTTCTTATATATAGATGTTGATTTAACCATTCAGGATGCCCTTAACTAAAAGAACAGGATGTGCATATGATGCTGCCAGAAGTAAGAAGCATAAGCATAAATCTTTATTTATGCTTGAAAAAGTGGAGTTACTGAAGAAATGAGAGAAAGGAACATCTGTAAAGACTTTATGGCATAGGATCATCTAAAGTGCAGGACTTAAAGAAACAAAAGATGCAGATTTTTAAGTTTATTTTCTAAAAACGAAATCCAGAAAATTTTGAAGTTTTGGAAAACATTGAAACATGTCAGGAGTTTAAAATTAGTGTGCTTATAAAATGATTTAAGCTCCAACATAGCAAAGATGTAAGCATTTCAAGGAAGACACATATGTAGCAGACCAGAGTTTTTCAAAAGGAAGTATGACAGTGATTTGTAAGGATGGTTGCACAAGTTTAAGTGGAGACATGACATTTCATTTCACAGTGTAAGTGGTGAAAAGCATAGTGCTGACATGCAAATTGCAGCAAAGTTTATAGATGAATCTGCAAAGTTAGTGGCAACAGAAAAATTAGTCCCGGAACAAATGTACAACACAGATAAAACTTCCGTTTTGATGTCATATGCCATGAAAAACACTTGCCCAAGATATTGAGGAGGCTTCAGTTAGAGGCAAGGACTCCAAAGATATGATAACAGCTCTTGGCTCTCCCAATGCTGCTGAAACACTCAAAACCAAGTTGATGGTTATCGGTAAGGGTGTTAAACCAAGGACCTTTAAAAAGTTGAAATTCTTCCACTTATTTACTGTAGAAATAAGAAAAGGTGGATAACAACCAAACTTTTTCTAGAATGGTTTGAAAAACTTTGTGTGTGAGAAACCAGAGCACCCTGTAAATCTGATGGCCTTGACCAAAAATGTAAAATATTTTTGATCTTAGATAATTGTTTGGCACACCCCAAAGCTGAACTTTTGTTTAAAGACAATATTTTTGGTTTATACCACCCACCTAACTGCACCTCTGTGTTTCTGCCCTGTCACCAAGGCATACCATAGACATTGAAATCTAAATATTATGTACCATTTCATTGTTGCACTAAATAATGAGTAGCCTCCTGAAGAATTCAAGAAGGAATTTAACTTAAAGGATATGATACTGTCACTAGCTTCTGCTTGGGATAAAATCATTTGCACGAATTAAAGCATGCTACTAGATTTGCAACTAGACATTAATGTTTTATTGATGAACTCGCTAGATGCAAATATCAATTTTATTCTAATAGTTTCTTTTCTTGCACTTTTTTGCCTGTAGAACTCCCTTTCGATTCCTTGCTTCTCTGCCACCTACAATCTGTCACCATCTTCTCTCCTCCTGAATCCTGTTCCTTTATTGTCCTTTTCTCCAGTTCTCCTCACTAAAGTCTTCTCATTCACTTTCTGCAACCCCCTGCAACCTAGTCGCATTACTGCTTTGCTTGGGTTGAAATGGAAAAAAAAGACAGCAAATGGCTGATACAATCTGTGTCCAAACTTAATGTTTAAGGAAGATGAAGATAATGAACATGACTGGTAGATTTATAGTTCCAAGTCAAAAAGACCTTGGTGAGGGAATTGGCCAAGCATACTAATGTCAAACTCAAAGTGCCTTGAGATTACAGAGGAAAACAGAGAAATAATAATAATTGATAATGATAAGCCTATTAATAAACCTCAACCAAATCAAGAAATAATGAAGATGGTAAAACAAGGTGAAGAGGATGAAGAAAGTGAAGAGGAAAATGAAACCGTGGAAGAAAGAATTTCTACAGAAATATATATTTGTTGTCAAAATTCGAAGAGATTTAATTGCAGGACTGGAACAAAGGGATTTTATAACTGAACAAGAAATGTGTCTGTTTATTTGATACAAACAAAATGAAGAGAGAAGCCCAAGTACCAAGAACAAGCTACATTACAATAGTGGTTTAAGAAGGGCGTTGATAGAGAGAACACTGCTAATGCTCATTCCAGTGTAGAAAATACACTTCCCTGCATCTCGTCTACTCCTGATGTTCATGTAGGCTTACCTGCCAACCGTGAAAACCCAGTGACCTGAACATAATCTGGGCTACAGATACCTTACAGTGCTGTTTTATTTTTAGGTTTGCAGTTTTATATTGCATGAAACAATAAAAATCTTGTCTGGAAGCATACACTATTTCCTGGTTGAGCTAAACTTGCCCTATAGGCCAGTTGAGTAAGTGTATATTATTTTTTGCTTTTAGGCTTTTTATTTTAGCCTTTCTGTTGGATGAAACAATAAAAACTCTGTTTGGAGACATTAATGATAAGTTCATTTCCTTTTTTAAGCTTTGTTCTACCTCTGATAACATAATATATATGTTTTTTGGGGGTGATTTCTGTGCTCTGGCAGTGACCTTGCCCCAAGGGTGCCAGATCAAAGAGGTTGGACTGTATTAATTTTATTTATGCAATGTTACTTAACATTTCGTAAAATACATCTATTGGATGCTTTGGTACACATCATCAGTGAGGTTTCTAGCCGAGGTTCATTTGGGGTTTCAGGTCTTTCAACATCATACCCCCTCACCACAGTGACCCAGCCGATACTGATCAGGTATTGACTTGTATACCTACTATTAGCTACGATTTTTTTCCATCCTTCTGACTACACGCTGTGACTCCTCTCGGCAATTCATAGTCCAATCCCCAGATAACTACCAGTTCACCAGAATGTATGCTCTTCCATAAAAAGGAAGCAAATGCAACCACATTTTCTATCTGCTAAGAAACACTCCTTTTTTTTCCAGGTTTCCGCATTTCATCCAGGCTCCTTGTTGACTTAAGGCCACCATTTTACTGGATCTAATTTTCTCCACATTCACTTCATATTGAAGAGTGTTTCTGATCTTTTCTTTTTTCTCTCCCTCATGGATTGGAACATTTAACCTAGGCCTCAGCAGCCTACTGCTACTATTTCTACTAGCGCTTTCTGTCTCAATCTTTAACTCTGCTGTACTGAGCTCGGGCATTCCACTTCCTCCCATTTCAAACCTCAATACCTGCTTCTGCAACTCTAGGATCTTTTGAATCCCTATATAGGATTGCCACCCTGGTCTTCACCACATTAAACTCTTCAGCTAATCCTCTGAAGAGAAGTTGCAATGCGTTAGAAACTCCATATAGAGCTCCACTCCTTAAACTCCTTGGTAAGCCAAGCCATCTTCTCAAATATCTGCTCACTTTTTTCTCCAATTTCTCAACTGTCATCAATGTCACTTCATATAACATCAGTGGCCACAGAATATTCAGAATGGTATATGTTGGTATATCCATGAGTTAAAATGGACTGGCAGCCCTAACTTGTCCACTTTGCTCAACATTGCTTCGAGGTCTGAAAAAACATTTCTGGGTAGCATCAGTAGCTTTGAAGTTAGCATTTTTTCCCCAGACACTTAACTGGTTTTTCTTTTAATGACAGGATAATAGTTTCTGCAATTTTGAAATGGAACTTTCCTATCACAATTTCTCTCTTCAGTACTAATGACCTAAATTTTGTTGGCTTAAACTTCATTTGTGCCCAAGTCATTATCATTTTTAAACCTTGCAATATCCACAGACATCCAGAGACGGTGGATGTGGTAACTGTCAGGCCATCAATATATGCACAAATTCCAGGTTGTCATACTCCATTTCTCATTACTGAACCTCGACACTCAACGTCTGCTAATTTTACTGTGTTCACGGTTAAGGTAAATAATATCACTGAGATTGTACATCCAGTTATAATTCCCCTTTCTAGTTGATGCCAATCGAAAGATATCAAATCAGTGGTTATTTTTATGTTAAAATCATAATAATTCTGTATGAGATTCCTTACACAAATAGGGGAACAGATCCAGATGCATTAGCAAGGTCCAGCCACAGTACAACTAGATAACCTTTCCTTTTGCTTCTCTTAGGAGCTGCGTTATCATGCCAATATGCTCCAGACAACCTGGGATAATAGCAATCCCTCCCTTCTGTACTGAAGTGTCTATATAATTGTTGGCACCGAGATAATGCTAAAGTCATTGGGACAAGATGCAGAAAAGATTTTGTTCTCAGTGTCCAGCAAAGAAATCATTCTAAACTATTCAATTCTTTTTGAGTTTTCTTCTTTAGGAATCCATACGGCATTAGCGAACCTCCACTGTTTTGCAACTTTACCTCTTCTCCAAATTGCTTTTAATATCTTCCAGAGATGTAATTGAATATTTCGACATCTCTTATAGACACTATAAGGAACACCACTAGGTCCTTGGGCCAAAGCTGATCTAGCTGCCAATATGACTTGTTATTAATCCTTTCAAGGTCAGTGCCCTCAAGTCAAAACCTGTTTCTGGCACTTCAGGGTGCACTATTACATTGTTTCTCCTAGATTATTTCCTCTCTTAGCCACTGAGTGTTTCTCATGTGAAAGAATTTATTTCTTCCACTGTACACTCAAGATTACCATTTCTCTTGTCTCCAAGGAATCTCTTCGTAAACCCAAAAGGGTTTGAAATAAAGGCAGATCCTTTCCTAGCCCTCTCTTTTGCTTGCTTTCTGTAACTTTCTGCTCTACAAAAAATTCTAAGATTTTTCCTCAAATATATCTCAGCATTCCAAAAGAGGTGGTTTTTCCATCTCATTTGCTTGTCTCTTTAAAGATTTTAGCTCTTGTCTCAACTGGTGAATTTTCTTTTCCAAACAGCTATTTCTGAGTTCTTTCTTGTGTTCCTTTTGAACATAACCCAATCTCTCTGATGCGTAACTAATGATGATAGTCATCATTGTATATAATCTACTATCTGTGTCTCCTTTCAATATCATTCTTAAAATATCACTCACATACTGGTCAAATTGTTGCCATTATTCCTTCTGGTGTGCAGTGGGCCATTTATTTCATTTTCTGGTCCCTCTCTCAGAAGCATTTCACTTTCATAATCCAGGTGTAATCCTTGGTCAAAAGCCTTTTATCCATCCTGATGGTGATCTCATTCTCCTCCCCGCCTCTCAGGATCCCCTGGAGATATGTATTTGCTGTAAAACTCATAGCTAACAATGGTTTCTTCCTAGTGGAAGATTCAAGTAGGGGTTCTAACCAAGCTTGCCCAAAATGACATCTTTCTGAGCTGTCAACTGTCTCCAGTTTTCACCAAAACTGTTCTCTGGTTGTCATCTAGTCTTTTCCTAGAATTCTTCAGAGTTCCATTTTGTAAAATACATCTATTGGATACTTTGGTACACATCATCAATGATGTTTCTAGCCGTGGTTCATTAGGGGTTTCGCGTCTTTCAACATCATACCCCCTCTCCATGGTGACCCAGCCGATACTGATCGGGTATCAACTTATGTACCTTCCGTTAGCTACGATTTTTTCCATCCTTCTCACTACACACTGTGACTCCTCTTGGCAATTTATAGTCAATCCCAGATAACTTCCAGTTCACCACCAATGTGCACTCTTCCATAAAAAAGAAGCAAACACAACCACAGTTTCTATCTGGTAAGAAACATAGCAAACTTCTTGACTTGAAGTGGTAAATGATCATTTGTTTCCCCTCAATGAGACAAATACACACTAAAGGATCATATACTGCTTACACTTATCCCATTTCCATTTAACAATATGTAAATATAAGTTTAAGTATGATCTGAGGTACAAACAAAGAAAAAATACTAAGATGAACACAGAAAAAACATTATTTATTGCTCATAATTATTAAGTAATCAAATCTTAAATTTTTATACAACAGTGATTGTGATTGCTGTTGTTTTAATATGATATTAAAAATCACTTACCTGTGACTGCAATAAGGGCACCAAAAGATTTGACAAGGGTCAATACACTAACAAGTCCTAAGTAACCAGTGATGGAAAAGATGAATGCATAGCCATAGGTGTGAGTAGGATGCTGTACAAAAACACATATACAAATTGATTCTCTTTACTGGTTAAAACAAATATGCATAATGGCTTATCATATCAACTAAGGAATATACAAAGAGATATTTTATATCAGAATGTAAATCAACAGCTCAAAAGCAAATCAGATGATTTGCCAATTAATATAAAAAATAAAATAGAAGAAATTTGTCCATAACATAAATAAAAAACAAATACTAGACAAAATTATGTCTCAAATGCATTTTAAATGTTTAGATATTAAAACAATGTAGAAAGAAAACAGCAAAAAATATTTCAAAAATCTTTCCAGAATGTTTGCTTAACAGCATATCAACACCTTATAGGTTATTTAATGCTGAAATTTAATTTTCTTAGGAGCTTTGAAGTAATAAAAAAATATATGTTATTCTGCATTCACAATTGAATATATGGTAGATGATACACAGCTTTTGTACATATATAGGTTTGTGTCAACATAATTACAAGAGGATGTGATGTTTATGTTGATGTTATATTTTGGAATACAGTTTGATTGAAGAAAGTTCTTTCATGTTAGTTGATTTTGTTTAGCAGCATATCAACCTCTACAGGTTATTTAATGTCAAAATCTAAATATTTTGAATACATTTGTAGGCCTTCAATTACAGATAAAATTTATTGTTGGTAGTTTTTTCTATATGAAAATGTATTTCTGGTATTTTTAATATAAAAAATGTGTTTTTGTTTGGGTGTTCACTATTTGTCCAAAGCTGGGACCCTAGAAGGTGCTACCACCCCAAATCAAGTTGGACCTGGGAAGAACAACAATTAAGAGGTGGTTCCATGCCCCTCAAAATGTCCAATCTCCTGATCAGAGGATGTAGTTTATCATCATATCCAGGACTAATCTTTCTAGAAATAAATCCCTATGATAATAGTTATTAATGCAAAAAGTATTTACTTAAAAGAGTTGTTATATCTAACTATAACAGACAAAATCAATTGCATATTTTTATACATTAAAATAAAAAAAGTATAAAATAAAGAGTAAAAAATATTATTTAAATACACTTAAATGAAGATTTCAATAGTTTGTCCTGTTAGGCTATGTTCTCAATACAATTAGTAATAGAGGCAATCATCCATTTTAATTTCATCAAATTGAATTAATCTTTGCTTGCTGATTCTTTTGTGCTGTAACTTTTTAAACAGCATTTTGAAAAAAATAAAATACTTATGAATTCTACTTGATACTCTTGAGGTGCTTAATATGTTACATTTGGTATTTGTTCAGTATAATTATTAGTATATATGTATCACGCTATTACACATGTGTTTATTACATATAACATACATTTATATGCCGTCTATAAAATATAACAAGTTATTACTACATATTTAAAATGTCCACAAAATATCTAACTTTTTTTTAACTAATGTTTACTTTATACAAGGCATAAGATACACTCAAGGTAGAGGGCTACTGAAGGCAGTTGTTGTATGAGCAGTAAGTTTAGGTGGATATGTGGGGAAGATAACAGTTAACTCTGGATTTTAAGATTGTAGTGGTTGGGAAAGCATCTTCTTTGGATTCTGTTCCAAAAAGCATCAGTTATTAAGAAGAAACTATTCAAGCAGAACTTACTCCTTACTGAAGAAATACAAAGGGAATGAGCATGGTTCACCTCAATATACACAGTATGGTGGGTTTTAGCTGCGAGGGTTAGAGTTGGGGAAACTAAGGAATGTAGCTCGTTTTAACATTTTCCATGGAAATAGCAGCAGAGTAGTGAAAAGCTTGCAATGTTTTTGAAACATTATTTGAAAAACCTTTTGTAATGTGGAAACAGTTAAGCAATGATCATACTTTAGTGAACCAATGCATGTGTAAGAATTATTTTACATATGAGGCAGGATCAGTCAATTTGGTTTGGAACAAAATACTGACACGTTGGTCATTTCACTTGGTTTTTCTCATATTTATAAACTGATCTCATTTGCATATGGTGATTTTCTAAGCATAGCTTAGATGTGGCACAAGGCCGAAAGTATGGGGCACCTGATGAGGATTGAACACACTAATTCAGTCATAATTGATCTAGCAAGGCAAGCTTGCTATCCATTATACTGCATCAAAGTGCACAGACCTCATTTGCATATGCGGTTTTCATTATTGATGAAACTAGTCTGACAAAAGTTGACTATCAAGTTCTTTTATGTGCCATTTCCCTTTATGGCCCTCCTCATCTTCCTATCACTTGTAGCTCTTAATAAGTTTTGTCTTTTTGTTATTTCTCCCAAACCCTGCTCTATAGGCACCTCCACTGAATTTTCAATACCTAAGTTTTAAAATTTAATTTTAAAAAGCATTCTTGAAGATTTCATTTTAGTTTTCATTGAAAGCAAAATGATTAAATTTATTATTTCCAGTAAGTAAAATATTCTGGTGTATTTCAGATAGAAATTATATAGATTAGGATGTTAAATAATTGCTCGATTTTTTAAAATTTTTTAAAAAGCGGCCATTTTTTTTAATTTTAAGAAATTTGTAAGCAAACAAATTTATCTGTTCTAAGTCTTTCAAAATTAAATTATAGATTTGTGACATGTTATTTGAGTAAAATTACAAAATTTAAAGTTAAATTAATCTGATTTGAAATAAATATTACTTACTTATAGCATAAAAAACCAATATGCAAGCATTTCTTAACAATGGTCACCTCTTTCTTTGATCTTTGATTTATCAAGAAGCTCTCAAGGTGATGACAGCTTTTATGAATGAGCAGAAATGACAAAGATTTACAAAATCTATATGAACGCATTTTTTTTTTAGTTTTTAACTACCTAGTAATTTTTACAAATTAACATATTTTCAGCAATTATTTAATATTGACTTTTAATTAGGCTATTAAGAAGTTTTATGAAATTTGCATTTCATCTCTAGGTTCTTATGTTTACTAACTTTAAACAAAAAATTAATTAATTGAAGTATGACCCAAACTTAAATAAATACATAAAATAAAAATATTTAGTGAAATAGCAATTAAGAAAAGTAAAACTTTTTTGATATTTTGAAGGGATGATTTGTGAAGATGTTAATGACAAAACAGAACTGCTATGCTGTTTTTTATGCAACCAAATGGCAGTACTTACTGTTCTATCATCCATTTACTCAAACCCATCATATAAGTTATGAACTGCTTTCCTTCATTTCTCTTTCCCTTAGTCAGACTTGTATCAAGCCCCACTTCCTCATTATGTGCCCTAGCAAAATTTCATCCAAGTCAGTAAGAGTATTGCTACCTTTATTTTCTTTGACTTGTCATAATATTAGCTTGACTTAAGATCATTCAAAACTTCACTTTGTCCAAGACTTGTTGACATAGTAAAATGTGAGCTGCTATTGTTTTTTCCCTGTTTAGGATACTCTATTTAGACGTGACTTCATCCAAGTCCCTTAGATATGGTAGTATTCAAACCACTATTTTTCCCCCTTTATTTTGGATTACAATTACCGGTGACTGGTAGATGGTGGTTTAGCCATCTTGCTGGTACTTAACCTACCTAGAAAATGTTGGCTAGGGCTTTTTAAGGACACAACTTCAGACAACTGAAAAGTTGCAAACCCCACTTTACAGATTGTTGAAGACTTTCAAGAATCCAAGAAAGTAAGTTACAGTTGCATTCCTGTCCCCATCACACATGTTATTTAATCTTGTCTCATTAAGTTTTCATTCTCTACATAACAACAACTCCTCATAATCAGAATTTCATTTGTTTTTTAAGTTAGTGGTTACAAGGAAGTCCCTAGAGATATTTGTGATTTCACACATGCAAATCATGAGGTCAATAAAATGAGATTCCTGTCTCAGGTGTTGTTAAAATAAAAAAGGAAATAAGCAAAGGAAAAATTAGAAACATTTCCTTCTTACCTTAGAACAAAATCTGATTGCAGGGAGGAGGTTACCAGTCAACAATAAGCCAACAAATATATACACAAACCCAATAGAACAAGAATATAAAACCTGGAAAAGAAAGAAAACTTTATTAAATTCTTATTTCTCTTATAGAAATATATAAAAAGAGCTCATTACAAAACTATGCACTATTGTTACCAACCACATAACACAATTTATCTTCTGCTTAGATAATAACTAACACTTACTACTGACATTTTCAAGGCAACATCAACCTATTCTTTAATATTACTGAAATGAAGCTCCATGTTTCTAATGTTTACTCTTAAACTAAAGTGGAATTCATAATTACAAACTATTGCTAAAGAAGCTGGAAAAATGGTTGACTCACTGATCAGGCCTTGCTGTTGGATGCAGTTTAACGTCATACCCAGGAAGAGCTTTGTGTTGAGTGAAAAATAGTTTTTAAAAACAAATACCTACAAATCAAGGAGTTTACCAAAATTCTCATAAAACTGAACAAAATAAAAGAGTTTTTGTGAAAGAATAGCTTTATACTCACCATTTCAATATTACTACAATTAAACTGTTTCATAACTTTCTCTTGAACATTTCCAATCACAGCATCTGCACACAGTGCTAACATAATCACAAATATTCCTGTAAAATAAGAGAAGCATTTATTAAAACATCAAATGTTACTTTTACTTGCATTAAGTTTTCTTATTCAAAAGAACCTATATATTTTTGATATTTTACAATTACTTCTTGAAAAAATATATGCAGTACATGTTAGTATTCAATACGAAATTGCTAAGCTTGATATATTTTTTTTAATTATATAAAATTTTTAATTAAATAATATTTTATTTGATTAGTCAGTTAAAATGTTATTTTATTACCCACACAAATATGGAAAGCTTTTCAAGATTTTATACTTGGGGAAGATGAAGCTGCAAAGAATATGAATTTTAAATTTTATGAATAATGACATTAGTGAACAAACAATATGAATCAAGAATTACCAAGTACAAATCTCAGTTTAGAAAACCAGGAAAGAAATCAGTTATAATGATCAAATTAATATTAAAGATAAAAGCCTGTAGAAACTAATCCCACAACATCAGCCAGAAATTTACACCAAACTTCAATGTATTAATTGAAACCATTTCAAATCTTGGTAAGATCCACAAATGGATTCCATGTGGATTCAATAGGCCTGAAATAATCATGTTTAATAAAATTAAATTTTGGGGATTATGACATTGCTTACAATAAAAATGAGAAATGGATTTTGCATGATAACTTGAAATTTTTAGGAAGTGAAAATATCAACTATTAGGTTGAGTCATAAGTAATTTCTATTTTCGGGAATCAGTTGATAATGATGAATGTATTATCCTAACTATTAATCATATATTTAAATAAAATATAATTATACTTTATTTTGTGAAGAATAAAGTTGATAAACAAAAATGGAAAATATCTTTGATTTTAACCTAATAAACTTAAGCTATCATCTTTAGCATTTACTGTTAATCAAATAGTTTAATAAATCATCATTTTTTTTAAAAGAGCTAAACAATTAATACCCACAGATATTTAATTTAGATCAACCTGAAATAGTGAATTCAAAACTAAATAGTACTCATATCCTGCTGACATCAGTGTAAACTGATACCTTTCTCCCCATATATTGTGACCATTTTATTTAAAGTAAATATTTGCTTGATTTTTACTTTCCACAATTATAGTTTTAATTATAGTTTAGAAATATGGAAGAAAAAAGTATAAACTGATCCCAGGAGGATATGGGTTCAAAAATGAATAGAAAAATCATCAATTTGCTCAATGTTCACCCTTGTCAGGAAAAAAAAAAAAAGTTGAATCATTCAAAAATGAAGACAATATTACCTTACCTAAGTTCTTGCCTACATTATATTTCATGCATTTGGTCAACTTTCTAGCAGTTGAGAATTTCTCAAATTTAAAAAAAAATAACTAAATACATCTTCACCAAATTTATCACTTTTGTTTACAACTTTGAAAAGAGTCACTAAAATATCTAACACTGTTCAGATGCTCAAATATCACATCTTTCTATTAACCATTGTTAACACAAGGAAATCACTCTAAACAGGTTTCTTTTTTTTCTCATGTATTACACATTGAAAAAGCTTAAAAAAAATGGACTAACAACAATAAATCTACAATAGTTTAATATCTCAACAATGTTGGATATAAGTTTATCACTTGATTGATGATTTGCTGCCAAAGGAGAATATTTTAAATAAATAATTTTGATTTATTAATATTTTTCAATTTGTTTTGTTTAAATAAATTGGTAAACATCATGCGGAACAATTTATTTGATATAACAGATTTTAAAATTTCTAGAGACGTGTTAAAGTAAAATAGTTCTTGGTTCCAGTTTGAAATGATCTTCTCCTAAATGAACCAATATAGGAAAATAATAGGAAAAGTTCAGACACGATGGCCTATAAAAATATTTACTATGCAATTATATCCACCAATCTTGACAATTAAGCACATCTGAGAAAATTATTTCTTGTAGCACCATACAAGAACAGTTTTTTATTTATATGGATTATGTTGTGCTAAGTATTATTTTCTTAATAGAAAGAAAAGCAGTTTTACTGGCAAAACTGAAGTTGAAATTACTTTATGGTGAATCAATTGTCATAAAAATTATATATATTTTAATAATATATATTTATATAAAAATTAATTTAGCATAAAACTCAATTCACAGGTACTATCTCACAAATCACAATGCACACAACCAGTTAGAAAAATAACTCACTCTCTGATGAACATGGTAGCCAAAATACACCAACCCTCAATTTGAGAACACTAACTGCTTTTATCAGCCGAGCATTTTTTCCATTCATCGATGCCTGGGAGAGGACGCCCAATTTTTGCATATCAAAATACTTTTATAGCGACTCCTGCGATGGACTTGTTTTTTAATTTAAATATTTTGTCTTCAGCATGTCATGCAGAATACATGCCCTCTTTTTTGGTAAGTAATTTTCTTTTTCGCCACATTTTCCATTGTAAGATACATGTGACGCACTTGTCACTTGGTTTGACGAGGTAAGTCGCCGTTTTCTTTGCTATATTCCCCCCCCCCCGATCTCATTATCACAAATCAAACAGTTTGGAGCAGCTCTCTTTATCCTAGTGCTTCGTCATAATGAACTATCTCCTTTATGTGTGTCGGAGAGTCATCTCCTGAGGAGTCATCAGACATATCTTGAGTTTCTGGAATCTCTGCGTCTGTGGAAGCATTGAATTCGCAGATCTCAATTATCCGATCACTGTCAGACGATGAACCATCATCAGAGTCACTTTGGTGATGTATCAGAATCAATGAAAAGACGAAGATCTTTTACATGCTGTGGCATCCTGTCATCTACTATTGTTTGTGGACTTACAATGTCTGTCACGCAACACACTTGATACCTGGAGGTACACCGGCCATGGGGAGCTTTCATCCATACTCTGTTCCCAACTTTGTATATTCCATGATACTTACAACGATCACGTGGTAATGTTGTAGTAATTCCCTTCACTTTCAGTTGGTAACGGTGAATCATATTGGCAGACACATTAGTCGACGATATATCATCCTTCGGCGTGATATTATACCAGTATACTGCCTCCATTATCAAACACTACTTTCTTGCTGCAATTCTCTTTATGCTCCAATGAGATCTTTCCACTATACCGTTTCCTGCAGGAACATAGACACAGCAAAAACGAAGTTGGACTCCCCAGTCATCCAAGAACTATAAAGAGTTCTGGGATTGCAAAGGAAATATCTGTCATAGATTACTTCCACAATGCAGAGAATAAATCACTAAGTTCTTACTTACTGCTAAATGCAGTGTCATTGTTGGTTAGGATTTCTGTTGGTGGGCCTCATTCAAAAAAAAATACTTTCCAACTGTCGGATGATGCTTCTTGAGTCTTGTTGAGGTAGGCATCACCATATTGCAAATTGACTGGGGCCGCAATTAATTAACGTAAGGTTGTGTTGTCCACCATAATGCATAATATCCATTCCTAAGTGGGTCCAGATTCCAGTCACACTTAGGTTGCCACATGGCTGACGACTTGAGGCTTGGTCAATTGATTTACATTTTTTACATTTTCTAACCACTGCCCTGATAGCTGCCTTGGATATTGTAGGGTGAACTCATCTCACAAAATACAGCGTTCACCTGACGCCAGAGTGTCCACTCTGGCAATGTATGGCACGTATCTGATCAGGAGAGGTTTCATTCACCATGGAAGCGCATATTGGGTGTGTTGGTTTGAATTCGTTCTTGATCATATCATACCATTGTTGCGGTACTCTGGTGAGCTTATCCACTCAGTTCTCACTCAATGTTACTAAACTTATCGTGATCAATAAGTTATACTCTTGAATCAGCTTTTCAAGAGTACTCAACCGCCTCCAGATCAGCATCTCACTTGCCACCTTAGTCCGTATTCTGGCTTTGCCAGTGAGCATGTTTGACACCCACCGGGGCACACACGTGGAGTCCGTGAAGAGGTGTAGCCCCACTGTAATGCTAAATTGACGCCCTTCAGAATAGCATCCAATTCTGATAAATTGACATGTTGGGCATCCTTCACAAACATGCGTCTTCTACAACACTTCCGTCAACCTCCAACGAAACCCCTGTGGCGAGAGAACTTACATCGACCCATACTTCATAAGTGTGTCCGCTTGTGCACCACTGTGTCCAGGGTCATTGTGGCATATTCTTTCCACTATTTCGAAAACCATGTTCTTAAGGGGAGCATCTCTCATTTCGTCGTCCCAGCCAGACATGATCGATACTGTCCTGTATTTAACAAATAATGCAGCAACATGAAGCCACCCATACACAGAAACATGACCCACAAGTTTTCCACACCATGAGAAGACGTTAAGTCACATCAGGACCTCAGGAACTGATGGAATGCCATTTACATGTTTCCACTTAAGCATGTTGTTATCTCGGTCGACATGCAAACCCAGCACACATGTGCCATCCTGTAACCACTCCGGATCCTTGCAGGTCAAACCAAATGCAGCCAAGTGCAAGTTGCTGAAATTATGCTCTCATCAATATAAATATCATCAATATATGACGAGGTTGCCCGTCGAACTGACTCGTCTTTCGACAACATGGCGCCCACAATGGCCTTCATTATGGCAGGTGCAACATTCAACCCAAAACCCATTCGGCTCAAGCAATATCTTCGCCCCTTGAAGATTACAGTTTGAAAGGGCCAAAATGATTTATGGATATGTACCTGTAGATAGGCCTGCTGTAGGTCAAGAATAGCAACATCCGGTCCTTTTTTACGCCACTCCCTCAGTTTCTGTGCGCACATGTCAGCATTGGCTGCGTGTGCATCAAGACACTCATTCAGCTCTCGATAGTCTAATACTGGCTGCACTTTATTTTTGTTTTTCTGCACCACCGCCATCAACAGAATTAAAGTTTTTGGAGGACCAAGTTCCTTTTCAGGATAAGGCTGCAACCAACCGTTATCCAGCCAGGTTTGCAGCTCACGGTCGTATTCGTCCTTGACTCCCTTTGGTATTGGGTACTTGGGCATCCGATTTCGCAAACTCTCCAGTGATCAACCATCAGACCACTTCCATGATACAACCCATATCTTCCAGTTTGGGTCAAATTCGGCACAAAAATCAAGTTCTTCTATTTTAATAGTGGCGCAACAGACTATTCCACGCTTGGGAAACTGTACATCGCCACACTGTTATTTGGAGTCCACCCAACTTTTTTAATGGTGTCAAACCACTACCAAGACTTCAATTTTGAGGGGGGTTTACATTGTCCAAGCTTGATACTTCCAACTCTGCACACATTTGAGAGTATGTCCGTTTACGGTGAGTATGTCCACCTCCGTTTCCCACCAGGATTGACACACTGTGAGCAGCCAGTGTCCGCCAGTGCCACTCTCTTAATTCTGTTCATGTAAATACCCAAGACGGGTAGTGCTTCATTCATAACTCACTTAGGGAAGAAACTGACACTGATATCTTGTCCCTTCCTCTTTTCTCCGGACACAATGAAGCAATGTGGCCTACTTCTTGACACTGGAAGCAACGCATTGTTGTGCGTGACAAGGAGATGTTCGTCAGCCTGCGTGGCTGACGGGCATCTCCTCATCAAACTGGGCAGTCCCTGGAAAGGTGATTCCACCCAAAGCATCAATAGCATCGTATATCCTCCCGACATTTAACATTTGGATATTTATCAGCTCCACCTGGTGAAATGGTGGCCACAACCATTTCCTCAGTTCAATTTGAACTTTTATTATGTCCTGAGCTCAGTCCAACAGTTGGTTTGTATTCATGTCTTCCATCCTGGAAGACACGTGCAGTAGTTGCTTGACATGCGCTGGTAACCCTGCTATGAACCCACACGGTAGTCCTTGCTCAGATATCCCGCCAAATAGACCTGCGAGCTTCTTCAAGTTGGCTCGAAACACGTTGACGGATTTGTCCAGGCGCAGTCGGCATTCAGCAAACTGCTTGTAAGCCAAGAAATGATCCGGTGCAAAGGCAACCTGTAGGGTTCGTTTTATCTGCTTGACATTTGATTTGCTCTGCCTGTCAACCTCAGAGGAAGAACACATTCAACCCTTTTAATTTCACACAGGTCACAAACAAGTTCTGCCTTCTCAATCCATTCAGTAACTGCTTGTCCGGTCACTGAACCATCAAACTCGGGTATCAACTTGACGTCAAATGTCTTGTCTGTCATAGCACCAAAATAGCTTGTAAGCGATCTGGGATTACAAAGGAAATGTTTGTCGCAGATTACTTCCACAACGCAGAGAATAAATCACTAAGTTCTGACTCGAACATCAGGGGCAGAAAGAAATGCTGAAAACTCGATTCACAGGTACTATCTCACAAATCACAATGCACGCAACCAGTCAGAAAAATAATCACTCTCTGATATACCAATCAAAATAAACCAACCCCCGATTCGAGAAGACCAACTGCTTTTATCAACTGAGCATTTTTTTCATTCATCAACAGCTGGGTAAGGATGCCCAATTTTTGCATATCAAAATACTTGTATGGCGACACCTGCGGTGGACTTGTTTTTTAATTTAAATATTTTGTCTTCAGCATGTCATGCGGAATACATGCCCTCTTTTTTGGTAAGTAATTTTCTTTTTTGCCACATTTTCCGTCGTAAGATACACGTAACGCACTGTTGCTTGGTTTGACAAGGTAAGTCGCCGTTTTCTTCACTATAACTTGTCAACAATTTCTTTTACTTGGCCATTATAAGAAAAATATATCAAATTATAAAACTTGACAGGCATAAAATAGTGCTACACAACTAGCAAATAATAGAATTATTTACTAATTTTAGATTGGCACAAAACACAAATTGCCTACAATACTAACCATCATTGAATGGCAAGTTCCTAACTACTTACAATGACAAGCCAAAACATTATGAAACCTGATTAATATTGGACCTCCACATACCTACAAAAGAGCTTTTACTTGATCAGGAATAAACTCTACAAGACCTCTAAAGGTTTTCTCTGGGATCTGGTGACAGGATATTAACTGTTACAAGTTACATGGTGGGAATTCTAAAAAGGAAACTTTTTGGTCTCATAATTACTCAGTTTGATGAAGATCTGGGATGTTTTGGCACCAACATTGTTAAACGTTCTTCATGTTCTTGAAGCCTTTTCCATACAAATCATATAGTTTGGTATTGCATATTGTTTTGCTTAAAGATATCACTGCTACCATGAAGAGATACACCGGGTGTTCAATGATGTTGTGGTATGTGACAATGTAACTTAAAAAGAAAGAAATGATCAAGTGTTTCTCAGGAAAATGTTGCTCAAATCATCATATTGTTCCCACCAGCTTCTTGTTTCTCTACACTATATCTTGTGTCATCACTTCCCCATGATAATAATACACACACAATTTTCCATCCAACTTATTGAGGAGGAAGCAAAACTTATCAGACTAAATAACTGTTTTCAACTGATACAAAGTCCAGTATTGATGCTCATGTGTCCATTGAAGATGTTTCTGGCAATGTAGATTTGTTAGAAAATGCTTACATAAATAGGATCATTGGAGTATATATTATGACATATTCCTTCCTACTCCTTGATTAAAGCTATCAGCAATTTTTGCCACAATAGCCATTATCTTGACTCATGCTTGGTTGATAGTAAAGCCACCATTCATTTCTCCACTGATAAAACCTGGCCATCCTATGCTTTCTCAACAATTGGTAATTTTACTCCCCTTGGACAAGTGCTTATTGGTACTCACCACAAATGAATGAGAGAAAATCACAAACCATGCAATTTTAGAAATATTCTGGCTTAGTATTTTGGCTATAACAATTTGGCCTTTATCAAAAGCACTAAAATCTTTCTTCTTGCCCATAACTGCAGCATTCAATACATCAAAATGAAATACTTAGGGGCCAACTCATGTCATGCATAGTTGTTACAAGACAGTAGCTGTCATTCTTGTTACATGTCAATATTTTGGCTTATTAGTGTATGGGTGAATACTGACAAGCTACACAGTTGATTAACTCTAAATCTATAATAAACCTATATAAACACAAGTCAACATCTGTAACCTAAAATATAATAAAACACTGTTGAAACCAAAATATTTTAGTTCAATAATCAGCATAGCCAATATTAACAAAAAGAAAAATGTTCATTTGAATATAGACATCATGTAAAATTTTTTAAGTAAACGACAGGTCAACTAACTGTAAAAACAAAAACACTTTAACAACATACAAAAGGAAAAGATTGCCTATATTACACACACACACACACATATATATATATATATATATATATATATATATATATATACACACACACACACACACACAAACATTAATATAAGTGAAAAAAAATTGATGCAAACCTTATGTGATTTAATTCAATCCATTTATGGAATACGCACCTATATAAACCACTTCATTATCTACTGACATGACCCATTGTCAGAATCTTATTAGACAAGATGTTTTAATCAATGTATGCAGTTTTCTTTTGACTACTTTAATCTTTGTCACTTGTTTTTCACACTTCAGCTGTATAATTTTTAGATTCCCTTGAGGGTATTTGTCATATTCCAGAATATTTTTTTTTAGTGACACATGTTCATCTCCTGTCATACATGAATGACTCACCTTATGTATGTGTGTCAATATACATGAAAACAGGCTTCATTTTGCAATAGGAAAAAATTATTTTAACACACATTATTGATGAATAATTTTAAGTCTCAGTACCTAAAACTGTGTGCTCTGTGAAATGCCTTACATTTCCATTATATCAGCAACAATTATATCAATGCCTTACATTTCCATTATGTCAACAACAATTA
Source organism: Acanthosepion pharaonis (assembly GCA_903632075.3). Taxonomy (NCBI): domain Eukaryota; kingdom Metazoa; phylum Mollusca; class Cephalopoda; order Sepiida; family Sepiidae; genus Acanthosepion; species Acanthosepion pharaonis. Next base: position 1,140,061 of record CAHIKZ030001054.1, read on the forward strand.
TGAGGAACCAGTACCCAGCAGAGAAAAAAATGATACTGGTGTTTTCTTTATATTCCTTTAAATCTCATTATTTCTAAGGAAAAAATGTTAAAATTTTAGTTTATAATACTTTAATTTATCTATTTGAATGCAATCTTCCATTTTCCAAACCATTGCTTCATTCACACTATATGTTCCCAATTCCAAAGATTATCATGGCTAATCTTTCATCTGACAATCTAGAAATGCCATCCAAAATATATCTTTATCAATGCACAACATGTAGAAGCAGATGGACAGAGAAAGACCATTTCCTTTAAGACCATTTGGCTTGGCTTCATGAACAAAGATTAGGGAAAGGATTTCATTAATGATGGTCAGACCTACATGATTGTTTGTTTTTTTTTGTTTAGTGGCATATCAACATCAATAGGTTTTTAATGCCAAAATCTAAATATTTTGTATACAATTTTATTATATCTTTTTATTTTTAGATGATAATGGTTTTAGTGATACAAGTTTTTACTAATGATCCCATAGCTGAGGAGAGAAGACGTGGATTCATGCCATTCCCAAGTGAATATATCAAAACCAATGGCAGAAGTTATTTTCAGATGGACTATGAATACCAAAGATTAAGTCAGGATATTTCTTTTTTTCAGTAAGCTTCCATTTTAGGTTTTCATTACTTTAACAATTATAATACTGATCCCACATAGTTTCCTATGTAAATTCTATTTATTCTTGATATACTGTCTCAAATGCATTATATGTCTATATAATTGTAATATATTGTTCATATACATGGACACAGCTTGAAAATGTTGCACTTATTTTCAGTTATGATTCACAATGAGTTAGAAATCAGAATTAACACATACAATAGATTTAAAATAAAAAAAAACTATTGGCAGCATTATTAAAAGCTGGACAAAATAAATCTGATTAAAAAATTAAATGAAAAATTAGCTTTTGAAATATAATCAATTTTCACACAATGTTCTAAATTCAATCTGAAACCATTGCAACAAACTGTCAAAAAAGAGGACCTCACAAGAGAGATTTTGTAAAAAGAATTGATGCCAGATAAAGCATCATTTGAACATGGATATTATAGGTTTTACAAACATTAATGGAATGAAAAAAAGTTCTATGAAAATCTTGTGTAGTAAAATATAGCTGATATATGAAACCAAAAAAAAAAAAAAACTTTTCTAAGCTTCATATAGTGGCTTTAGTTTCAGGAGAAAGAATAATGATATGCTACCCCTATACACTAAATATATTGTTATGTGCCACCCTCTTCTACTGTTATGGTAGCAGTGGGAGGCATGGTAACATAATATGAAAATGTAAATTTCTTTTCCATAATGGTCCTTTCCTGACTGATCAAATTGAGTTGAATGAAATTCATTAATGAACAAACACATTAGGTGACAAACAACAAGAGGTAAAGGTATAGGGATAACAAGTAAATATTTTATTATTAAAATATACAAATGGGGAGAAGATAAAAGATGGGACAAAACAAAACAATAAATCAAAAATAAATATTATAAGACAGAATAATGGGGAGGGGAAACTTATCCTCTCAGAAAAGTAAATAAAATATTAATCTTGTGCCAAACTTGCATGAAATTACAAATGATGAAAAAGTAAAATGAGCAAAGAAAACAGGCAATAGAAACAATGAACTTATCTGGTATTTGTAAAAGCTTTTCTTTTACTTTTTATTTTCTCTTAATGTCTCTTATATGTGTTTCTTCTTTTTTTTATATTTCTTTTTCTCTTTCTATCTGTTCTCTTCTCCTTGATGGGCAGAAAGTTTATCTGTGAAATTAATTTCTTTGGTTTCCTTTCTCTGTTTCTCTTTTCATCTCATCTAGGGGTCGAGTGACAAATACGTTGAGTCTGTCTTTTCAATGGCTCTCAGGATAATATATATCTTTCTTTTGTTTCAATGTATCTGCTTTTTCTAGCACAACAGAGTTTGATTCCTTGAATCAAAAATTTGCTAAACCTTATTAGATTTCTATATTTTTGCATGCTCAAATTTATAGCCGATTATAGCAATTATACCTAACCATCTTTTCAGTTTGGATTCTGAAGAGGGACAGATTTTGTGACGGTCCTGATTTTCGTGCCTTGATTTTGTCACATGACACATGACTTCCAAATATGAATTTTTATATGTGTGGGAGAAAAGATGTCACTGACCCTTTTCCTTTTTCTGCCATATTTCAGAGGTTTCAAGGTTGTTTCAATGCCTGGATTATATCTGGTCAAATCATATTGTTATTACATAATCAAGAAAGAGAAAGTGTACAATCTTTGCTCAGATGCATGCAAGTTTAATCCAGAACTATTAATTGTCAATTTCACTTTATTTTTATTTATTTATTTATTTTTTTTTTTTCACACTTTCCGAGAGTACTGGCTTTTCATTTAGAATACTTCTAAAATATAATCCTTAACATTGATTTTATAATAAATTTAGATGAGGGTACATAACTATATATATATATATATATATAATAAATTTGAGTATGTAATCACAACAATGTTATAAGTAATTGACATTTGGAAAAATGTTCATGTCATATTTTCATGACATATTTTTCAATATTTTCAAATTGCGTCATGATATGATTTATTTTAATCAATTTCACCCCATTCAAGTGAGTAATGCCACTAAGACACAAGGGTGGGTTACTGGGTTTGAAAGAATTAGAAACAGAAACATTTACTAGTGAGCAGGAACAAAAACTGTAATCAGGAGAACAGTAGATAGCGATTGTCATTGCATTTAAATTTTTGAAGATTAAGTTGGCTGGGAAGCATAGAGCCAGAAGGGAGCTCCACAAGCAAAAAATGCAAGAAAAACTTAGCACAGAATTTACGGTTACACCTCAAAACTCAATTGTAAATTGACAAGATCTCAACACCAGCCTAGTACTGTGCTTAAATTCAAAAAGTCTAGGTACCATAGCAAAGAGCTCATCCAAACAATTATTATGAATGTATTTATAGAAGAGACACAGGAAAGCAATCATACTGTGGTGCGAAAGTGACTGAAGCTGAGCTACTAGGTTGTACTTAGGAAAGACCATTGGTGTGATTTCCTTTTGAATGCTCAACAGTTTTGATCTCAGAATTGTACTTTTCTTTGACTACTTTTGCCAACCAAGGCTAGAGAACTCAATATACCCTAATATTTAACACGTATAATAAATAGACCACCTAAATAATAGAAAATGACTAGAGCTGAACGAGAAAATAAATATCAGTTGAGAAAATGAGTTAGGCAGGAGGACAAACTTGTATAGATATGCTGATTGTTATATAAAGAGAAAATAAATTAGTATATTAAGTATGCCAACACCTTCAAGAAATAATGATTCACCAAGTACCAGAGGTATGTATCATTATTTACCTAAATACCTATTGACATTATTTGGATATTATGATATGGAGCAAACAAAATACTAAAAGAAAATTGTAGATAATAATTTCTCATTCTTTATCCAAGTAAGTAAACATTGCCTCTACTTCTGAAATGAATAAAACAAATTTCAATTGGAAAAAGGAAAGAAAAAAAAACTAACATTACCAAAATACATCAAACAAGTATTGATGAAAAGTAGGGAGGTAAATTAAATATACTAACCATACGTATCAAAGTTTGGTGATACAGTACTGTCTGCAATGGTGAAAATTGCCAGACCCAAACACATAGATAAACAAGCTGTCACATCCAACAAACCATAGCGCTTTCCTGAAATAAGATGGAAATATGAATTATCAATGAATATCAACTTTTATAGCAAGAAGGAAGAAAAATACAATCTCTACATAAATAAACTTAATTCAATATGAAACAAACTGAAGACCGGATGTAAAAAAAAATCCATGAGTAAATTCAGGTTCATATACAAGTGGGTAATTTTATTTTATTGCTACTAATTATTGTAGTGTGTGTGTGTGTGTGTGTGTGTGTGTGTGTGTGTGTGTGTGTGTGTGTGTGTATAAATTCTCAGAATGTATCTGTAGAAAGACAAAATGATTAAATAGACAAAATAGACAGGAGGACAAACAAACTTTGTCTCTACCAACGTGGTTCATCAATCTGACTTTATTAAGGCCAGTGATAATATTTTGTTTTGTACAAGGTATCTAATATAAACAAAAGTGAAATGTTGTTAGTTACTCAAAATTCAAAAGTTTTATAAAGATTCTCATAAATATTCATCAGGTTAAATTATGTCAATAGTCTTAGTATCCTCGAAAAGTTAAAATGTAAAAAACAAAAAAAGATACATATTAATAGATACCATCCATAAGGAAGATTTTCCTCATCAAGATAATTTCAATTCTTTTTTTTTTCTTTGGCAAAGACTAAGTTGTTTTTACTATTGTCTATTTTATATATATATTATATATATATATATATATATATATATATATATATATATATATATATATATCAACATATATTGTAGGTCTATTTTTACTAGTTTGTACATCAACAAGAATTCTTTTCTTTTGCCCTGAAGTTCCATAAAGTTAATTTAATCTCTACCTTGATCCACTATGCTTTGATGATATGTTCACAGTTTAAGTTGTAGGGGGGAATTGGTCAACATTTACAATATTTTCTGGGATAACAGCTACCCGGAGAATATTGTTAAACACACAGTGGAACATAAGGTTAAGAGTTTTAAGGGTCCCGTGGTTTTTGGACCTTGTCTTTGTCCAATTTATTTAAAATTATCATGGTTGGGTAGAAGTAGTCAGAAACTTGCCAATAGGGTGTCAGCATGTATGACTTCTAGCTTTTCTGCTGCTAAGTTGTGTGTTTATTGCATGTCTATTCCAGTGTTCTCTTTTGCTAAGGATGGTTTGCCCTACCTGCAAAGAAGTTCTGTCAAATAACAATTTAAATGTCAATGTGAGGCTGACTATGTGGAGCCAACCAACTTGCAGTTGGAAAACCAGATTGGACAGCAAGTACCTATTCATATTAGACAAAGTAGAGTCAGCATCAGTATTCACTTAACTCAGTCAGTTTATGAGTCAGTGATTGGACTACATTTGGTGAACAACTCAGGTTGTGCTTTGAAATATTCTGATGCACTCCATCATTTTTTAAATTATATATATATATATATATATATATATATATATACACATATAACAAAATAATATGTATATATACATATAACAAAATAAAACAAAAATAAATAAAATACCAACAACCACTTTTTAGTTCAAGCTACCACCACTATAACTACATTCATGGTTTTATCATTCTCCCACCACCGTTACTAATCATTTCTACCAATTTACAATTTCTTCCAATTTACAATAACTATTAGCTAAATATCATTGTCTCCAATCCCTTGAAACATTACTATCACATCATATCATATAGACCCGTTATTAAATTGAACCACCCTCTCAACCATCACCATATAAATTAAACAATAAGGATTACAAATTTCTACCTGTTACATATACACAGTCACCAAAAACAAACAAATAACCAGCTTTAAATATAACAAATAAACCCCCATTTTTTACAAAAATTTAAAAATAAATATAAATAATAATAATTTTTACCTATCATAATTTTACACAAACCCCACCACACGCATATACATACATGTGAGGAAATATTTTTCAGCGGTAATGAAAAAAAATATATACATAATATGACTTATATACAGTCACGAGACACTAACGTGACATTTCCGCCACACTTCCAATGTTTAAATTTCAACATTTCAACATACAAATGCATATGTATAGACATAACACCGATTTATACATACATGTGTCATAGCCAAAACTGCCCACATACGTTTATATATGTATGAGTCCCGACGGATGACACGACCAAGTATGTATATGTGTCTGCATATATCGATGTTTTGCGTTAGTACGATGAATGACAAAACGACAAAATTTCCCCCACCACTTCCACAATAACACCAATACACACAATCTACATAAACCCAAATTTTTTAAAACATTAATCAGTTTGTCTGACGATCGCTAAAGCGTGAAACCCAGGGTCACAAACTCACATCTATCCAACCAAATAAATAAATATATATATATATATATATATATATATATATATATATATATATATATATATACACACACATACTCACAGTAGGCAAATTAAAATTAAAATATTATAAACTTTATCTAAAAAGACATTCGTTTTTTGTTGGGTGTTTCTTCCAGCTGATGTCCAATGCAACTCATAACATCCTTGTGTATGTTCGTCAAGTGATGTCCATGTTGTTGAGCCGTGAAGCAAGACAGATTCTACCATGGCCTTAAAGAAATCCCTCTTAAGATTGTCAGAGAAGGAGGACTTCCAGATGGTGGTCAGACTATCTCGGACACCTCAGGCCTTGACCTTGTGGATTTTGATGTCTCTCCATTGACTGGATGTTACTGCTGAGGTAAACAACTTCCTGGACAGACTTGATGTTTTTGCCATTTTTCAACTTAATTTCTCCTTCTTGGTTGTAGCTGATTAATCATGTTTAATGCTAAACAAAATTTATGTAGAAACAGCATTTTCCAGCATTAATGTAGAGACCAATCTCACTGGCCACTTCTTCGATGAGATGAAGTTTGGTAGCCTTATCAATTGTTGGTTGGTTGATTGGTTGTTTGGGGTTTTATGGCATATCAACCACTATGGATTATTTAATGCCAAATCCAGTTTGCACATATATGTTAAATATATATACTTTGTAAACATAATTTAAGGATAACGTCCTTTATTTTTTCAAAAATGTATAGCCGGCAACATTATTTCTTCAAAAACGTATAGCCGGCAACATTATTTTTCCGAAAACATTATCTGAGCCCTTGCTGTTGGACGTAGTTTATCGTCATACCCAGGACGCCTTATCAATTGTGTCTGACAACAAGGCAAGGTCCTCTGCATAATCTACATCCGTTATTGTTTTTGCTGGGTAACAGGAACTTCTTGTTTTTTCAAGGGTGAACCCCAAATCTGTGTTTAGATTCAAAACAGAATTACCAATGAAGAAGACTGAAGAAGGATCCAAAATGACCTGGATAAATCCTTCAGACATGAATTCGACATAATCAAGGCTTGCCAAGTACAAAAATTAAATAGATTGAAAGATCAGAAGGTGATGCACAAGGTTCATCACCCACCAAGGAAAGCAGTAATCAACATCAGTCAATATCAGCTAAGTGCCACTGAGGAGTAAATATTAAATAAGGGTCTCAACTTTGCCACAACCATCAGGTGAGTGCATAACTTGAACATCATTGCCAGAATCACGGAAGTGGCCTTGAACTTCCCACAAACTCAGGTGGATGAACTGAGATAGAAGGTGAGACAGACCTTGGAGAAATCCAAGCCGCCCAAGTTAAACATCACAAAACTGGAGAGGCTGGCAATCAGATCCCTGTAGAGGAACAAAAACACCACAATACTACCAGCTCTCAAAGGCAATGCAACTGTAGTGATGGACAAATCAGATTATACAGGAAATCTGGAAGACCTCATTAAAAATGGTAGCTACAGCAAAGTAAAAAAGGATCCGACATAGAAAACGGAACACAAACTGTCACAGATACTAATCAAGAACAAGGATCACTTTGCATCTAAGAAGTATAGGCAGTTGTCACAGCGTTACACCATCTACCTCACATATATGGTCTCCCTAAGATTCACAAAGATGGTATTCTGCTCAGGCCGATTGTTAGTTGCCAAGGCTCTGTGTGCCACCCTCTGAGTCACTTCTTTGTAGATATAATTGACCCATTGATCAGAAAGTCACCCTCATATGTCCGAAACTCCACCCACTTCATGGAAATAATCAAAGATGCTCCCATCCTATCCAACCATTTGGTGAGCTTGGACATGGTGAGTTTCTTCACCAAGGTACCCATAGAGGAGGTACTTTCAGTAGTCAGAGACAGATTGGCCTCTGACTCATCCCTAGGAGAACGGACCAGTATTCCAATAGATAATCTGATGGAAATGTTGACTTCCTGTACACAAACAACACACTTTGGAATGGGATCACACATATATCGACGGGATAAGGGCTTAGCAATGGGCTCACCATTATCACCAGCAATGGCAAATATATACATGGAATACTTTGAGGAAATGACATTAGAATCTATATCTCAAAGGCCAACTCTATGGTTAAGATACATAAATGACACCTTCATACTCTGGTCACACCAGGAAGATGTCCAGGTTCTACTGAACCATGTGAACTCAATAAGACCTTCGATACTGTTCATGATGAAGAAAGAGAGTAACAACACACTCCCATTCCTGGATGTTCTAATATCTCAAACATCTGTATACCACAAACCAGCATTCACCGGACAGTACCTCAATTTCAACTCCCCCCATCCATACAGTGTAAAGAAATGGATTGTCCACTGCTTGCAACACAAAGCAAAAGTCATAAGTGGTAACCCAGAGATATTAGACAAAGAATTGGTCAGTATACACAATAACCTACAACATAACAACTACCCTGGGTACATGGCAGCAGCCCCAATAAACTGGGATAGGTGGGTACAAGAGGAGGACAACAACACTCAGAAAACAGTCTGCCTGCCTTAAGTGAAGTGGTTATCAGAGAAAATACAAAGGATCTGCGGTCCATATAACATCAGAACAACCTTCAAAAGCTGGACGATACTTCGCAGATACTGCTCCCGAGTAAGACCTACCCATAGTGGAGAACATGACTAAAGACTGTGTGTACACCATCCCATGCAGCTTCAGAAAGAAATATAAAGGAGAGACAGGCCAGCCCCTTAAGGTAAGGCTTCAAGAACACCAAAAAACTGTAACACGAAGGGAAGTGGAAAAATCAGGCATGGCTGACCACATATGGAGAGAAAAGAGATCACTGCCCTCTGTGGAATCAGGTTGAAATCATAGACAAAGAACATCATTGCAAAATTCGTAAACTTAAGGAACTAGCATGTATGCTAGGCTACAAAAATCTGAGCCGACCAAGCATAGAAATGAATACAATATGGGAACCAGTAATAAGGAGTCCCAGAGAAAAGCAATAATAACAACAAAAATTGCAATATGAGCTCTGGTAAAAAATGATGCTGAAGACATTAAGTTTATAAGTCCCAGAAATTCATACACAGATGTCCTTAAGGACACATGGCACAGTGGATAAAGGTGTTGGTTAAATCCAGTGACAGGACTCAAAGAGTTCAATACCTGGTTAGGTATTGGAGAGGTGAATTAATAGGAGATAAGTGACATCCAGTAGACATGACACTAGAACAGTCTACCCCAGCGAGCAAAATAAAGGGTTCAGTTTGACATTCCAACCACCTGTACAACAGCTGAAACGTTATGATAAATATGGCAACGAAGATGAGGACAATAGTCCAAATAATGTAAATAGTGTACATAATACCTCATCTCAGAAATATAGACAAAAACAATCTTTCCTTTAAAATAGGACATCGCTTTGTTTGAAAAGAAAAACATGTCTGTTCACTCAGATATCAGTGTTTATTTATCTAGTCACCCAAAACTATGTGAAAATTAAGATTTTTTTTTTTTGTATACAATTTTTATATTGTAGAAACTGGGAAAGAAACAATCTTTAAATTCAAAATATTTAACTTTTAAACAGTCAGTTAAGTGTAAGTGCCATTTATAATATACACTTGTGATCAAGTCTCTTACAATTCATGACCAATTAGACAGAAGATTTTCTCGCAGTAGGTTGCGATTTATCTTACACTAAATATAAGCCAGATGAATTTCTTGATTCAGTTTCAGTAAAAGAAAAAAAAAATGAGCCATAAAATTAATGCAATTAATCTAGCTAGAATTTTTATTAACTTTAACCAATTTATGTAAAAGATATAAACAGGATGAATTCACACCGAATTTCTTTTTGTTACAGAATTCAAATAAACAAATATAATTACTTTGTAACAGCTGGATTTTTCCTTCTAACTAAATCCTGGACTAATATCAGTGTGCAAATCACAATAAATCAGTCACTACTGGTATTGAAATCTTTTGGATTCAAGCAGTTTCTACCATTTTTAACAGGCAGTTATTATTACATTTGAAAACCAAATTGTCTGATAAAATATCTAGCTGAAGTTTCCATTGTTGCCTGAAACAAAAGATCTAAAATGTCACATGTCAAAGTGAATATATAAACAGTTATATTAGATTTGAATGAGAATGGCGATAATTTATTTTAATCTTTTAAACAAAAAGTGGTATCAGAGTTCTGAATTATTTTCTTTTAAATGAGAACAAGCTAATAGCAAAGATATAAAAGTGTATGTTGCCATGTATATAAATAAGTAATGTTAAGAATGACAACTTCTAAATGTAAATGACATTAGCTTAGACAAAACAATTATAACATGCAAATGCATCTACACACACAGACAGTAAACCAGCTTTCTATACAGATATGTCATATAGAAAGAGAGAGAATTTGACATGCAGTGATCTTTTATTTTTTTCATTTATATTGTCATCAGCAAAATATACAACCATAATAATCTTATTCTAATCCACCCAATAATTAAATTATTAAAAATAATAATATAAAAATGGTTACCATTTACAGTCAAGCAATACTTTAATTTTATAATGAGGAGGTGCTGTCAGATGAATTCACAATATTCTTTGGTACCTTCTAATTATCAACCTTGTAATTATCAATAGTTTCATAATAAAACTGTATTGGTAATGACATGATTGATAATGTACAATTTATTTCATATAGTTTAATTTTAACTTCATACTCGGACATTTGGTCGATGGACATTTGGCCAACAAAGATTTAACTGAATGGACATTTAACCAAAAATGTAGTGGTTTACTTACATGTATGTCACACTCTTTATTATAATGTGCTAAATATATTTATATACTATATTAATTTATAATTTTTCAGTTTTTTCGACAGGCTTTTTTAAAATCTATTCTGTATATATTTTACTTCAAATATTACTATAAGACAATAAGTATTTTGAGAAAAAGCACACTTTACTAAAACAAAAATCTTTTACAATATGAAAGATCTTTCAATTTTGCTTTTAACAATCATTATCTTAAAAGAATGAACTAGCTTTTATCTTACTGTTAAATACAAATTTAAATAATTAGGTGCTACTTTTTACCTGTATACAGTCAAATATTTTTTAAAATACTAATTTCAATAAATAAATATTGAAATAAGAAAAATTAACTTTAAATTTAAATTTAGTAATTTAATCACTTAAAATTCAGTGATAATTATTAGTCCTATTCTACCTTATAAAACTGCTAATTAAAATACTTAAATTATTGCTTGTTACTATTTTTACATGTACTTTTTTGGTGAAATGTCCTTGGCCAAATGTCTAGCCATTTCAATTTCATGATGCAACTGATTTTCTTTATACCAAATATATTGGAATACTTTTGTTATCCTAAATTATTTTAAAATAATGTTAAACAATAGAATATTTTATTTTTTAGAAAATATCTTTATAAGGGGCTGCTGAAAAGATCTCAGTCTGATCCCCTTCTCAAAATCTAACCAAATGACCAAACATTATAATTTCTTTTGGAATCCCTTTTTGGTCAAGCAAAGAAATTTTCAGCACATTCTCATGCAAGTATAAAGTTTTCTGCATCTCAAACCAAGCAGTAAATCAAAAACTTTCAGCTCAAAATTCTTGAACGTTTATGGGATACAAGTTATATACCAATAAATATATAGAAAAGACAAAAAAAAAATACAGTATTTAACCCTGCAAAATTTACCTGCTGATTCTATTAAAAGTTTTGAATTATATTTAATATACACAGTATTTTTCAATCTAGGTTTTAGATAAGAATTTTATGACTGTAGCAAAAAGAAATTTACCTTGAATTAAAATCCCACCAATCATCACTGGAATGAGTTTACATGATTTAAATATTTGTTGTGTAGGAAAATTCAAGTAACCCATTGAAGAATTGGACAGCCCAATTGTGGCCACAGACAGGAATGCAAGAATGGCATAAGTGCTAAGTGGTGCCCTACAAAAGAAAAATAGTTTTATCATGGCAAGAATAATTAAATAGATATTTTACTCAAATATTAGGTTAATTTTAATCATGAACAAAATCATAATAATAGACAATATTCATAAAGTATGTTGATCAATATCTCAATCTCTAAGAAAAAAAATATTTGAATTGTTTTTTATTGAGCATCAAGATTTCTTTTGACATGTATTCAAACAAAAACAAAAGAAATCTGTTTATTTTCATGAAAAAAATACACACGTCTAAGATAGAAATGCTTTGCTATATAACATCCATAGCAAGGTAGTAGTCATTATACTGTCACAAGAACTGCTACCAAATACCTTACAATGAGGATATGGTTAAAGATCCTTCAAGATAGAACAAAAGTAACTTCACTATTTAAAAAAGATAATGCCCTCTACACATAGCTGTACGTTATTTTTTTTTATTTGGTATCACCCCATGCAGGGCAGTAAAGCCACTAAGACACAAGGAGTTACAGGGTGTTGAAGAATTAGGAACAGAAACATTAATAATAGGTGAGAAGAGGAAAGAGTAATCAAGAGGACAGTAGATAACAATTGACATTGCATTTAAATTTTTGCAGATTAAAGTTGACTGGAAGGCATGGAACCAGAAGGGAGTTCTACAAGCAAGAAGTGCAAGAAAAGAAACTGTTAGCATAGAACTTACAGCTAAATCTAGCCAACTCTACTGTAAATTGATGAGATCTCAATGCCAGTCTAGTACTGCGCTTAATTCAAAAAACCTAGGTACCATATCGAAGACTTCATCTGAACAATTACCATGAATGTATTTATAGAAAACACACAGAAAGGCAACCTTATGATGGTGGGAAAGTGACTGAAGTTGAGCCACCAGATTAGGACCAATAATATTGCTGATTCTTCTTTAGATTTTATCAAGGAGCTCAAGGAAAATAGCAGAAGCACCAGACCCATATGTGGCAGCAATATTCTAAGCATGGTTGAATGGTAGATTTATAGATATGCAGGATAGATGTAGGAGAGGAAATTGTCTCACACAACATAATGAACCATTTTTCTTTGCAGAAATTTTTTTAAAATTAATTTTTGAAAAGGTTCTTTATAATTATCATCACTTGTCTTTGCAAACAAAGATTTAAATGCGCAGTAGTTTCATTTGCTGATAAACATTTCTTTTAAGTTAAAATATCCATCATATACAATGTATCTAACATGCAATTGATATTTTGACTCTTGAACAGAAAGTATCAATCACTTCTAATTAATTTCCATTCACTCCCAAATCTTTCAGTAAATGAAGATATATGAAGTATTAATATTTATCAAATTAATTTACACTTATAAGCTTGTGGATTAGTGGAGAATGGCATGTCTAAATTAGAAGAATTATAGATAAGCTATTTAACAATAACACATTTTAATACACTTTAATATACTAATAATATCTCCGATTAACAATTCAGTCAATATCCTTTACATCACCCACACATCCAAGTTTACAGCACCTGGTATTCCCAACCATTCAGCCATCTAAGTAATAACAAGGCTCAACATTGTTTAACTTTGGTGATCATATACAAACCGATGTTTCAATGTGATATGGCCATAAACATTTGATAAGTAACATGAACTTTCAATATTTTTGATGCAATAATTATTGCTCTAGATAAATGTAAAGCACTTTGAAGGTAGAAATTTCATTCACATTTGTATACGTTGAATTATATAATTTTTTTTTATATATCAATATATATATATATATATATATATATATATATATATAAAAAATCAGTGGTGATTCCAGTTGTCAGGCTTTTGGGGCTTATACTTAAACAGTAACACACTCAGACTATCTACTTCAAAGCAACAAAAGTCATTCATAGTGCATCACTTTCATTCTTGACTTCAGCTGGATCCAAGATTAATTGTTATAACTCCATGCTTCAAAATATTGACTAAAATACATTTTGTCATTATTGTTCATAATAAAGAAAGAAAGAAAGAAAAAAAAGAAAGAAAGAATGTAAAAAAAGAATGAAATAAAATTAACATTTGGCTACGTAGATCTGAGATGGAATCATTTAATGTATTTCTTGCTTTAATTTTATAAATAATCATTTAAAAATTTCTAATAACTTGTATGCCTTGTTTTTCAAAGAGCACATTTTTATTTCAACTTATTCTTTTCAAATGTCCATTTTAAATAATTTATTCCATACATTATAAGGTTTTTTTTAGCACAATGTATCAATTGAAAAAGGGCAAATTCAGTTTAGCCCAACCTAAAGTCAGTGAAAATCAAAAAAAGCCTTAACTCGTCGAGTGGAGGGTTGGGATGAGAAGTGGGACTGGGATATTGTTCAGGAAATATGATATCAGTCAGTAGTACTGCTCAAAAATATAAAATTCACAGAGATAGATATACATAAACATACTAACGCATACACATATATACACACACACACAATCAAGATAGATACACACGCTATTCCCCCCACAAAAAAAAACATATCTAGCTAGAGATTTTTTTAAATTACATAATCATTTTAGCATCTAAGTTATACCAATAGTATATTTTGTTTAAGATTGTAAAGAGCCCGACAAACATTGATGATCCAGAGTCACCACAGTTTTATATATATATATATATATATATATATATATATAAACAAAACAAAGAAAAAAAATGTCAAAGTACATTTTCTACAAATTTTTGTAAAAAACATTTGGTTTGGTTATTTTGTTAAACATCTTGGTATTAGATTTTTAGTTCCTTATCTTCCTACAAAAATAGAATTAGAAAATTTATCTCCTTATGTTTCTCCATGTGACATTCTAAATAATAGTAAACCATTTCCTTATAAGGAAACATTCAGCATTCATTAACTGAACAAATTTTACTACTGTCAGTTGAAATTTATAAAATCTCTCTCTTAAAACAAGTTTTCAGGAAAATAGGTTTTTAAAGTCCAGTAACTGTTATTGCTCTTGCTAGTTCTGCTAGGGGGTTCCTTCCTAAACTTTTATTTGAAGTAGTGTGGTAATTCAACATTTGGATCATGCCATTATTTTCTCTTTGAGGTACATGTGATATCCATTTTAGTTGTTGCTGCTGTTGAAAGTCCTCAAGTGATATAAATTCTTTTATTTGGTACAGTTCTTGGTTTGTGATTCTGTAGTGCCAATCCACAAGTCCCAAAGAAGTGTGACCTTCCATCAAGTCTCACAGGGTTCATGCACTCAAAGTCATGCAATAAAATTTTCCATTGACTTTATTTTGTAAAGACATTTAATTCTTTTTTTTCACTTTTTTCTTTTCTTGAAACTATTATCTTTAAAAAGATAAAAGAATTTAAAATAAGTGAAATTAAAATATCATAAAAATGATACTAAGACAGACAAGGAATTTAAAATATAAATTTTTGTACATTAAAAAGGAATTTAAATCAAATAAAAAATTTACCTATGCATGTCTCAAAACTGAATTAAATTGAAACATTTTAGGGTTTGTTTGGGTTTTTTTTTGTCATTATTTGTTTTAAGAAACCTAAAAGAAGCAGACTGATCAATTGGTGCTTTCCTCAGATCTGAATAAATCCTGAATGGAAAAAAGCATTTAGAAATTTTCCAGGTTTGTTTCTGATTTTTTATTATTTTGTTGAAGCAAAAAATGTTAGGCACATGAATTGTTGACAATAACATTTCCAAATGCTGCCATTTAAATGATATCACTTTAGAAATTTAAAAGCTTTTTCTTAGAATAGGAAAACTAGAAAAAAGGTCACTGGGGAGGGAGGGAGGCATTTTCTGAATACATTACACTAGCACTTGTTAACAGAAAAATGATCTATAACACATTTACAAAAGTTATATAAATATACACACAAAGTTGCACAATATAAACAAACATGCAGGATACTGATTTATATATATATATATATATATATATATATATATATATATATATATATAAGCACACATAGCTATAAGGATGTATCTATACAGGTGGTCAATAAAAATACATAATAATTCCTTTGTATTTAACTGGTATGAACAGTATTTACATGCAGATTTTATTTTCATTTTTACTTTTAATCCATCATCAAAAATAATTTTATTTTCTTCTCACTCCTGTATGAATCAAACACTTTTATAATTATTTTTCATTTAAATATACTTTGGGGATTGTTATGGCATTTTAAACTGTATATTTTACATTTACAATAATATGACAAACAGGTTTGTAATATGTGCACAATTTTTGCACAAATTATTTGTCTGAGGCATTTAACGACTGCCAATCTTTAAATACAAAATGTATTGCAGGTGGCATAAGAAAGATGGAAGTAAATGGTTAATGGATCTCAATAATAAAGAGCAGCCATTTTGATATGGAGGCTAAACTTTCTTAACAAATAAAGTTAAAATCATATAAACTTTCTTACCAAATGGGGTTAAAATCATTAAAAAAAAAAAATAAAAAAAAAAAATACTTGAAAATTTAAGTAAAAATATTTTTGTTATTTTCCTGTACAGTTAAAATTAAAAATAATTAAAATTCAACTTTTTCTTTTGCTAAAACTTTATATATGGAAGTAAAGTTATATTTTCCTCTGTAACAGCTCCTTTTTAAGAAAATAAAGGAAATAGCCAATCCAGAGGTTTCTTTCATAGCATTGTTGTAACCAGCATATAACAAGTTCTCTGATTGGCCAATAGATGAGCCAATGACAGTCCTGCCTCATTTCCACTTTGGCAGAAAAATTAAAAACTATCTCTCTGTTGACAACTGACCCTGGAGCAGTAAATATGTACCAAGCTACTTTCTGATCAACAATGCAGAAAGGTCATGTATGCAACATTTGAATAGATATCTCTAATTATAAATATTTTATAAATTAACTGATTTAAAATATGGTTTCTTTGCTACACAGTAATAACCATGTTTCAAAAACTGAAGCTAAAAATTTCAAATTTAATTATATAATTAATTAAAAGCATTAGTTGTTTCATCTTCAAGTGAATTCACTTGAAGATGAAACAGAACTAATGCTTTTAATTATGGTTATTACTGTGTAGCAAAGAAACTATATTTTAAATCAGTTAATTTATAATATTTATGCTCTGTAAATTTACAGACTGATACCTTCTGCTTTAATGTGCTGAAGGGGTACATTCAGGATATGAACAATCATGGTGTACCTTCAGGATACGAACAATCATGGTTCTTCACAACTTCCTACCCTTTGTAACTCTAAGCAAAATATTTTCTTTGACTATCCCCTACTCATCCTACCTTCAATATGACCTATGAGTGTCAAATTTACCAAGCATTCTTTCCTCATTATCTGTCACAGAAATTTTTTTTACCCTAAACACAAATTTTTTGTTCCCATTTTTCTTAAAACTTTCTCATTCCTTACATATTTCATCCACTGTATGCTCAACATTCTTCTGTTGAATCATATGTGTTGTCTCAAGTCTGTTCTTCATCTGTGAGAAAATTGTCCAGTATTCACAGCTATATAGACAGATTGATATTACATTGTAGTTCAACACACCTTTCTTTATTGGTTATAACACTTACCAAGTTGTTAAATTTCTGTACTTGTTTGATTTTAACATTTCCAATTTGTAGCTCGCATCTTAGATTGTCCCTAAATTCTGTCTTCTTACAATTGATGGTTAGTATTTCTTTCTACTTTCTTTTACTACTTTTCAAAAATTCTTTTGTTCACCCAATACAAGGCTCACGAACCACTCAATGTAGAGAGTTACTGAATTTGAAATTATGAAAATCTGTAGGACAGATAATGGTTGACCTTGGACTTGAATTAGTGAAGATTGTAGTCTTCATAGTAGCATCCTCCCAGGAGTCAAAGCTTTTAAAAAGATGTTCTCTAAATGAAACTTCCTTCTTACCAATAGAATATGAATGGAATGCAAATGATTCACCCATGTACATGGCTTGATGGATCTTAGTTGGAAAGGTTTGAACTCATAGAACTAGGGAATGTATCTCATTTGAACATTTTTTATGGCACCAATGATAAAGTAGGAATAGGTTTGCAACATTGCATCTATGGGAAAAGGGATTGTAGGATGAGAAATAATTAATCACCTTCAAGACTTCATAGATTCTTTTGAACTCTGTCAAGGCTAAAAAGAAAGGATTGGGCAGCTCCACCCCCAAATATGCCAGTAAATTAAGTGCCATACATGATACACACTTGGGCAATCATGTCACTTTCGATTCATGACTGACTAGGCAGAAGATTTTCCCACAGTAGGCTGCCATTTCTTTCTGTGGTAGAGAGGTTGATAACCAAGGCTATAGGACCAAGTCTGTCCTGATATTTAACCAATAGCTGGAGTGAGAAAAGATAAATTCATACCTTTCCCAATACGTGAATGTAACGAATCTGACTAGAATTTGAACTTGGCACTCTGATTTCTCATTCTGAGCCAATATCCATGATATGCCAGTAATATACACAAAAAAAAATGGATATACCAGTAATAGTCTATTTTCAGTTTGATCTGTCCCTTGTAAAGATAGAGTATCACAAGTAGGGTCAGATGCTTTCTGGGGCAGTATAATGAGATGGCAATCTTGCCTAGAGTTTTTTTTTGTTCCTACAGTTTTTTTTTCAATAAAACAATAAATTTTTAAAAAATCTTGTAAAAATTTTAGTCCTTAGGATCGCCTTGCTGCATAGGTTAAATCCAGTATTGGAGTATTGTTTAGGGAACTTGTGGCATACTGTCCACCAGTTCTTTGTATACAGCTCTTTCAAAAAGTGTGGTTGGTTCTGCAGAAGCTTTCACCACTATAATCAAATCTGGCTTTTTGGATCTAAAAATTGAGTTACTTGACTATCATATATTGAAAACAATGGGAGAGTCTGGTGTGCGTATATATCACATAATAATTCATATATCACGTAATAATTCATTGAGTCTAGAACAAGAATCCTCAACAGAAAGCACTGGATGGTTGTTTCATCCTTTTTTGTATCGTAATGGTCCAGTAGTGGATGTACACTGTTGATGAGTCCCAACAGTCATTTTTTATTTTGTTTAATTTCTTTGCAAAAGCCAAGGCTATATAGCAATAACAAATTAGTCTCTAAACAAGGTGATACTGAAAAGTTCTTGTCCCAACCAGGAAGCCCACTAAAAAAAAAAAAAAAAAAATAATTGATGCATGTTCATTTGATCAAATTTTGGGAAATAAGTCTAGCTGAGAATATTTCAGCATTCTCTCAAAAAATCTTTGCTGTTCAAAATGTTTAATGATTAAAAACATCTTTATAATAAACTAGTGAACTGAAGAAAAGAAAATGAATAACCTATTATTAGTCTGCAAAAATTCACTGAGAGAAAGGAAAAAATAAATATCCAACAAAGAAAAACAAAATTCATAAACAGAATGAGAAGACCCCCCCCCGAAAAAAGGGAGAGGCTCTTACAGTCAAATAACTGGTTTCTCTTCAGTGCAATTCACAACATGGTCATGTGATCTATTGCAACATAATATTTGGGATTTTTCCATACTTTATGCTTTAAATGAAAAGATGGAATATTTTTTCATGTTCTACATTTGTTTCTTTTAAGACTTAATTTAAAATTAAAAAAAATAATGAATTAAAAACTGAATCCAAGTAATAGTAAAATATGTATTACATTTCAATAGCAGCACTTTAACAAGGGGGGGATTAAAAGCAAGTAAACTATACACCTTTAAAAATGTAAATAAAGGACATATTTGATAAGTAAATACTCTGAAATATAAATAACAAGTAAAAGAACAAATGTGAAAGAGAAATGCTGCCATAAGTCAAATAGCAATGAACAACTTGCAGTTGAGTGTCTTGTTTGAAGAAATAAATTGTGTTCTCAACATGAACAAAAAATACAAAAAGACATTTTCTAAAGAAAGAATTTGCAAATTGCTACTTAAAGTTTAAAGTTACAAATAGATTTTTGTTGTTGTTGTTAGCAGTTTAAAGACTTTTTTTTTTTACAACTGAAAAGGATAAGGGAGCAGATAATGGTGGGGAGGAAGGTTAACATTTCAAGGACCTTGGAAAATTCTCTTTTGGGAAAATGAAACATTGATTAAGTGGCACTCAAAATTGATTGGGGGGGGGGAGAAAAAAGATGATTTCTTGCACCAATTGAGAAGTGGAGAAAGACCATTAAAAAGTAATCAAATATGGTACTTTCTTTAACATTTAAAAGATTGTGTTAGGAAAATATAATGAAAGAAATGATTGGAGATAAAGAAAGAATGAAAGAGAAAAAAAGAAAATGGGATAAGAAAAAAGAGAAAGTGGAGCAAAATGAATGACTGTAAAGGAAATGGAAATAGAAAAATAATAAAAGCAAAAAAAATAAGATGAAAAACAAAAAGAAAAAGAAGGGAAAGGGGAAGAGAAAGTAAAGAATGGGTTATGAAGCAGGACAAATAAAAAAAAAAAGGATTAATATGCAAAAAAAAAATAAATGGAAAAAAATTTTGTAAAAGGAACTGAAATAGAGAAAACAAAAAGCAAAAATCAAAAATCAATGAAAAAAAAAAAGGATAACATGAAAATCAAAGAAAAAAAACTGAAAAAAGAAATTCAATGTTGAAGAGTTTGGAAAAGCCACTCAAAAAAGACAGGAAGCAACATTTGCTCCTAAAAAAAGTTAAAAACGTCTTTCTAAAAGGTTGTAACATCATAAATTTCTAAAAAGTTTTCTTGTTCAATTGAAATAAATTTGGGAGTGAAAAAAAAGAAAAAGATCTTTAAGACATGAAAAAAGGGAAGAAATAAAAGAATTCCCAAATCTTCTATTAGAAGATCTCTAAGCTTCTCAAAGATTGAATACAATCAGTAAAGATTATACATTCTCAAAGTAGTGACATTAGCAAAATGACTGCACACGGCTTTGAGTTTGGATAAAAACGTATTTTGGTAAAAGGTGCCTAGACAATAAGTAAAACAAATTTGATGAAATAAGACATTAACATTTATTTCACAAAGGTATCATTTATTTTCCAGAAATAGGTGGAGATCTGTTTGATCTGTTTAAAGATTTTTCTTTTAGTGTAACAGAGAGAGAGAGAGCCCCCCCACCCCACCAGGTGGGTTTATTAATCGACGGTTCTAAAGGATTGGGAAGAAGGTACTAATTAGTTGGGTAGAAAGGATTCCGGAGTAATTCCAGAAACAAGTTTTTCTTTTTACTTAGTTGTTTCTGGGATTGAATTATTAATTAACTAGGTGAATTAATAACAGAATAATTAATGGATGGGTTCGTTAGAATTAATAACAGAGTAATTAATGGATGGGTTCGTTAGAATTAATAACAGAGTAATTAATGGATGGGTTCGTTAGAATTAATAACAGAGTAATTAATGGATGGGTTCGCTTGTGATAAATGGTGAATTGGATTTTGGGTGGTCTGCCGGGTGAAATCCAGACAGAGCCCTCAGACGAGATAAGTGCTTTTCGCCAGGCTTAAGTGGGCGTTGTCTGTGGAAAACCCAGCAGGGAGACCGAACCAGATTTTAGTACCTCTTGAAAACTGGATTCCCGCGGAGCTTCAGAGATCTGGCGGAAAACACATGGTGGTCTAGGCGATTTGCATATTAAAATTTGTGGGCGGTGCCTAAAAACTGTTTAACTCCGCCTCTCTTTATATAAGTGGCCTGCACACTTGGGTTGAGAAGATGAGATCGGAGATCAGATCGGATAGGATCAGAGAATGCGTTGGAATGCGAGAGAAGCGGCAGATGCGGCAGAGAGAGAGAGTGAGAGAGATCGCAGATCAGGCACCACAGATCAAAGATTGCAGATCAGAGAACACGAAGGAAAACATGGCGAAAATGGCTTAGTGGGTCTTGCTGATCTGACCAGTTTGTTGCATGTGTCAAAAAGTCCGAATCATACCCAGAGATAGAAATCGAACCCGTTTGAATCCCGATAACTTCGTCAACAAATCTGAGAAAAGCTGACTGCTATATCGGAGGGGGCAGATGAAGAACCACAACTTATCTTCCTTAGTACAGCCGAATTTTGACCGGCATAATTGTGTCTTTCTCTCTCTGTGACTATGAATCTCGTTAAGACAGTTTGTATTCGTGCAATTTCGTTGGTAATGATATAAAAACAGTAGCCTTAGTAGTGTTGCTTACATTTTTTCTTTCTTTGTGCCCTTGCGGTTACGACAAGAGCCTCTCTGCACAAATAGCGATTTCTTTCAGCGTGGAGCCCAGCCATTTAATTCATCCTACCTCCGGATCATTCTGAGGGATCAAAAATTCACAACATGGCAGATAGTGGTGGTTCCTTCAGTTCACCGGGTGAGGACCGGGTGGTTTACTTTTCAGCCAAAACCACCGGAGAGACAGGACAGAGCTGTAGCCAGCAGGGCTTCTACGTCAGATTAGATAATGAGCTCAATATTATGTAAACTGAAGTTGAAATATCAGTCACCCATCAATTTGCTTGCAATGAATAGTTATTTATACGATCTAATTTATTTCCAGAAGGGGAAAAAGCTAACTTGATGTAAATTTAGTTGTATTACTTCAAATATGGAAGAAAATGATATATAAATTTTTATATACCAGAACATTTTTAGAACAATTAATGACAAAGTGGAAATCGTTTTTTTTCATATGAAGCATTTCATCCTGGAGGTTTCTCAATTTTTTTTTTTTTTTTTTTTTAATATGGTGAACTTTTAACACCTCTCCTTGAAACAATCAGCCCATCACAGGTTAAAAATTAAAACAACTTGGTCAAAAACTAAGTATTTACTTTGTATCACAACTTGTCTTAGTGGGGAGACAAAGTCAGTTTTTAAGGTGGGGACCTAAGTGCATACACCCAGCCTAGGAACAAAATTTGCCCACAGCCCCCATAACCACCAGGTGCGCTGGCCTTGGTGCAAGCACTGATCCCTTTCTATGGTGCAATGAAAGGGCGTGGCCTCAGGCAGCTATTTCTAAGGGTTAGGCACCTCTCAGTATAATTTTCTTCAGTTGCAACTGTCCTTTGATGGAGCCACCCCTGAGCGCACTCTGCCTAAAGACAGAGATGCAACTGAGAGACAAATAATGTGTTACAAACCACTCAAAAGAGTAGTTTACACACGAAACTAGTAAAAAAAAAACCAAGGGGAATAAATATGACAGAAACTCGTAGCTAATTTAGATATTAAATCCCTTTACATCAACATTTCTGTTAACAAATGCTTAAATCTTTTAAAAAAAGCATCTAACACAATAAAAAATAAACCACTCCTTACCAATAGGTAAAATCATAAAAATCTGTCAACATCACCAGTGCTATTCATCTTCAACAATAATTTGGATTACCAATGGGTTCACCACTGAGTGGTGTTTTAGCTTTTATTTTCTTAGAATTTCTTGAATCTAGTCCTTTCCAGAGTATTTTACCTAAACAATCCATATACTTCCAATTTATTGATGGCACTATTAATATATTCATGCAAAACTACATTACTTGACCCAGTAATTAAACTAAACAAAGTCAAACATACAATAGAATTCTCTTACAAAACAGAAACAAATAACACTTTACCTTGCCTAGATACGTTACTTCATACTGACAATGACCTAAAACTAAGTCACCATCACAATCAACTGATAAAAATGATCTCATAAATTTCTATTCTTACCATAACAAAACAAAATCCCAAATAATTCTCACATTATATTTCAGAGCACTCAGAATTTGTAACCAAAATCTCATGAAAAAATAAAATTTACACTGTAAAAATGCTATTAAGAATAAATTCCTCTTCTATATGCCATCTTCCTTCAGGATATTTTTTTTAAGCATTTCACTCCAATCAAGGTGAGAGTGTCACTGGTTTGCAGGGGTTTACATAGAATGAAGGTGAGAGAAAAAACTGTGTAGGGGAGGGGGAGATAAGGAAAGGATAAAAGATGAATGGGGTTCAAGACATCAGAAGATGGCAATTGATGTTGCATTTAAATTTTAGAAGATTGTAGTTATCAGGGAAGAAAGTAAACAGAAGGGAGTTCCACAGCTGGGAATTGCAAGAAAAGAAGCTGTTAGAGTAGAAGTGGTGGTTACATTTAAGTATTTCAACAGTAAAAGACCTAGATGCTAGTCTAATAGCGTGTTTAAATTTGTGCAGTCAGTGCACCAGGGAAAAAAAGCTCAACAGAACAGTTGCCATGAAAATATTTGTAGAAAAGACAGAGGGAAACCACATCACATCTGTGAGAAAAAGTGACTGGAGTCAAGATGCCAAGTCATGATCAATTACATTGCAGATTCTTCTTTTGATTTTGTCAAGAACCTCAAGATAGACAGCTGGGCCACTAGACCAGATATGGCAACAGTACTCAATCCACGGATGAATGGTAGATTTGTAGATATGTAAGATGGACCTTCTCTAAGAAAAACCTTTTGGCATGATACAGGGAGCCAACTTTCCTTGCAGCAGATGCAGCTATTGATTCAATGTAGTTGTTCCAATTTAAGTCATTTGAAAGCATGAAGCCAAGAAGGTGACACTCTCCTGGAGTCTACCATCAATCATGCTAATGGTGGACAGGGAATTATCTCTGTGGTGGCTAAATGAGAACAGTTTCATTTTGGAGGCAATAAAATTTACAAGCCATTTCCAACCCCATTTAACTACTGATTGAAGGTCCTTTTTGAGAGCAGCAGCCAGGTTAACATTTTCAGCATTGCCGAGTTTACTATTGAAACAGGAATAAATGGTAGTGTCATCTGCATAGATACCGACTTGGGAGCTGATGGCATCAGGAAGATCATTGATGAAGATCAGAAACAGTGTAGGACCCAGGATAGAGCCTTGGGGGACCCTCACATTTATAAGAAAGGATCTGGAAGTGTGCCAATTCAGAATGACCTTCATTTCACAATTTGAAAGGAATGATTGGATTAAATCAAATAGTCGTCCTGTAACACCATAGCCCTGAAGCTTATGCAGAAGACCAGCATGCCAAACCCTGTCAAATGCCTTTGAGATATCTAGAGCCACAGCTTGAGCTTTGCCATTCTTATCAAGAGCATGATATAGATATTCAATTATGGCCATAAGTACAACAACTGTTTACCAGGCAAAGCAAAATCCATATTGTTTGTCAGAGAGTAGGTCTTGAGAAATAAGATGCTTAACTAGTTCAGCATTGATTACAAAGACGTTACCAAAAAGCAGTAGGAAACAGTAATTAGAGGGGTCAGGAATTTTTCCAGAGTTCTTAAAAACAGGGACTACAGACAAGGACTTCCAACAAGCTGGAAAGCAGGAAGAATTGAGGCAATAGTTTGGAGAGAACTGGAGCCAGCTCAGTAGCACATTTCTTTAGAACAGCTGGTATTCATTAGAAATGATATGAGACCAGTGACAGGGTTATGCACATATCACTCAGTAAAGAAACAGTTCTAGTAGGGAAATCAGCTATAGGCATTCCAGATATGTCAAGTGTTGAGTTGGATGAGAATTTCCAAGAAAAGCATTCAGCCTTATCTGCTGTAGATGTCAGAACTTCGAATTGGTTGAATAGAGGAGGAATTAAGGATTTGCTCTTATTAGCACACTCTTGCAGAGCCACAAATAATCTCTTGAACCAAATACTAGATCCGATACAGATTCTGTCAGCAAACAGTAATTTGGCTTCCTTGAGGACATGCTTGCATTCATTACAAGCATAAATGAAGAGACATCTATTGCAATCAGACTTGTTGCCCTGGTACAGTCGGAAGAAGTGATTCCTATTTGGCTATAGCAGCTGAGCAAGCAGGAGAGAACCAAGGAGATGAATGTGGTTTAACTTGGTATTTCCTAGCTGGAATAAAGGCATTAATGACAGCTTTCACCCAGGAGGAGACTTCACCTATGCATTTCTGAATGGGTTGATTAAAAACTATATTCCAAGGGATATCTCAAAGGAAATCATGGAATGAGTCCCAATCTGCTTGTTGATAGCAGAAAGATATTTTGTTGGTAGGAGTATCATGGCAGAAGGTGATGTTTACAGATACTACAGCATGATCAGAACTGCCAAGAGGGCTGTGTTGGCAACTATGGCTCTCCACAATTTTCTGTACTTTCTAGCTCTTAATAAATTTTGTCTTTTTGTTATCTCTCCTAAACCTTGTTTTTTCATCCATTTACTCAAGGT
Organism: Acanthosepion pharaonis; assembly: GCA_903632075.3. Classification (NCBI taxonomy): domain Eukaryota; kingdom Metazoa; phylum Mollusca; class Cephalopoda; order Sepiida; family Sepiidae; genus Acanthosepion; species Acanthosepion pharaonis. The sequence goes on from CAHIKZ030001054.1 coordinate 1,166,336, forward strand.
AGGTTATGCATTGTATTCCTCTGTCCCTCTAGCTTTCAATATGTCTTGTGAGTATCAAATTTTCAACACCCTCTTTCATCAGTATGTGCCCTAGAAATTTCCACTGTCTCTTCCTCATGTTAAGTACAAGTGTCCTTTTTGGTCCCATTTTCTTAGTATTTTTATTGAACAAAGTATTGAGAATTTAGATAATTTCTATTGACTTATTTCTCTTGGCTGTCTTCCAAAATTGTTTCAGAAGAGTTCCAGATATTCATTTTCAAAATATAATGAAGGAATAAATTCTTGAAAAATACAACAATACACAAAGTCAATAAAGATTAACATCTTAGATAAACCTCAAATAATCAAAGTGGAATCCACAGAATTAATTAAAAGATTATTCAAAAATATATTATTTTTACTCAATTCCAAATTTTTGCTACTTCGCCTTCAATGAATCAAGATTTCACAATGTTAAATATTCATACTGTTGAGTTTTCCAGTTCAAATAAAATAAGCTAAGCAGTTTGAATTTTGGTCATTCCATTTTATATAAGTTATTTCCTTATAATTTTCCAAGTGAGTAAATCCTATTAATATTCCCTTTCCATTTAAAAAAAATAAGTTTAATTTGGTTAACAAGATTATTAGTCACTAGTAAGGTGGCCCTATAGTGCCTAAAATAAGATGGCTTTCATCATTAATTTCTGAGACTGAACATGTTTTGTCATTCCAATGACTATAAACTTCATATTTGTTCTTAACATTTTTATGCTTGTTATGAATAAACAAATTACTTATCTGATGTTAAGTAATTTTGTGTATATATGTTAAAACTTCAACAAACATAACTCAGTACTTTGAGAAACTTCAAGTCTAATGGAACATACAGAGATTATAATCCTAAAAGATGACATAACAACAGTAATAACAAATATTACAATTTATACACATTAAATTGATTAACATTAGATTAAATTTTTGTTAATAATGACAACAGTTAATTTGTTGTGCACTCAAAAACTCTTCCTTTAGAGCTAATCAAAGTTTGTATCTATTTCAGTTAAATGCAAGTCAATCCCAGTCAGAGGAATACTGTAAGCAACCTTATACAATCTAAAATAAGATCTAACTTTAAATAATCCACAAAGGGTTGATAAGACATAAAAAACAAGTTCAATTAAATTCAATGCATCAATCACAAATATATATATATATATATTCTAACAACAAAAATATAATGAAAGATACATGAAATTCCAGCTTAATAAGTTACGTACACTGGCATAGCATGGATAGCAACATTGAATGTTTGGTAAAGTCATGCAAAGGCTTTGCATTGGCAACTAAAGTACCACTAATTAAGTTCTACCCATGGCCAGAAACTGACCGCCCATGGTCACATCTGCATATTGACTTTGCTGGTCCACTTAATAGGACGTATTATCTGATCATCATAGACAGTTTTTCCAAGTGGCCAGAGATATTCAGATGTAAGAAACGAACCACGCAAATAGTAATTCAGTTACTACACGAACTGTTTGCAAGGTTTGGAGTACTAGATTCTATTGTTTTGGATAACAGCACTCAATATATATCAAAAGAATTCGAAGAATTTTGCAAAATGTTAGTGGTAGGGCACATAAAAATTGCCCCTTACCACCCTAGAAGTAACGGCCAGGCAGAGCATTTTGTGGATACCTTCAAAAAGGCTCTTAAAAAGAACCAATGGTGGATCCACAGATACAGCAATTTTTACGCAAGTGTATAGATTTACACCAAATAGAAATGTGCCTTTGGCCATGATTCCAGCAGAAAGTATGTTTGCATGGAAAGCAAAATCAGTTTCTGACAAACTGATACTCAATAAGAAAAAACATTATCATACAGTACAAAAAAGCTGGAAAGAAATTTTACAAAATTGGTTAAAGGTTTTTTTACCGGATATATCAGACAAATAAAACATATTGGGAAATCGGAACTATTGTCCAAAGAATCAGCAGGATGGTGCATCTAGTCAAAGGACCAGAAATCGTACACAAAAGGCACTATAATCAAATAAAAATAGGTATTCAAGTGAAGAGAATAATACTCCAGATGAGGTTGAATCTTTGAAGGTTCTTTTTGATATATTTGATGTACCCATCCATCAGAAAGTTCCTGAGATAGAAGTCCAAAAAAGACATAGTAAAAGAAAAAGTAGGGAAATCTGTTTCCCTACTTTTTCTTTTACTATGTTTTACTATGTCTTTTTTGGATCAAAATCAACCCAAAAAAGAAAAAAATATTGACTCTATGCAGAGTAAATCCCAAAAGGCAGGTGTTATACCATACCTATGGACAATAATGGCTATGTCCCAATTCCTATAAATACAGTGGTATATACTGTATATTGTCTTCCATTTGGGATTCACCTTGATTCACTTCTAGCTCACCACTAGCAGTTGATTACTTACTACATGCCACTGGTAAATCTTGTATGTTGTTCCTGTTATAAATATTATCATTCCATTTCCAACCTTCATTTCGGTTATTCTTATTCAGTAACCTTTTCCTAGGTTACAACACTTAGTTAAGTTCAAATTCTTTGGTAGCACTTAGAGAGGGTGCTCTGATTAACAGTTGCATAATATTGAGGTACTTGTAGTGTCATGTCATGCATGAGTAAGTGTCTCTATATGTATTTCTGGTGGACAACTCTAAAGTCACATTATGTTTTAGTTCTCTTTCAATTCTACAATAAATGCCTTGATGTTTCTTGCTTGTTCAAAATCCTCTTCTGTAGTTTCAGTCTTTAAAAACACAGGTGAACAGTCTGATCCTTCTATTAGCCTTCTACCGCTTTTTAGCAAAGTATTAGAGGTTCTAATCTACACTGAATTAGTTTAGCATCTCACCTCACAGGTTCTTCTTTCAGACAATCAAAATGGCTTTCACTTCTATAAATCAACTGCTGATGTACTAACAATTATTGCTAAAAGAGTCTATCAAGCTTTAAATAAAAATGGTGAAACCCAGGCTGTTGCTTTTGATATATCAATGGCATCTGACAGAGTTTAGCATACTGGTCTTCTTCACAATTTGAAAGGTTATGCTATTTCTATACAAATTTTTGAACTGATTCAGTCTTTCTTATCAAATTGTGAAATGAATGTAGTTTTAAATAGCCACTCTTCTAGATATTTTTGCATTGATAGTGGCTTCCCCAGGTCTCTATCACTGGATCTACAGTGTTCCTAATTTTTATCAATGACTTTCCTGATCACATCAGTTCTCAATTCTGTATCTATCCTGATGACAACTATTTATTCCTGTCTGATCAGTTTGATGAGCTCAAATTGGCAGCTGATCTCAAAAATGATCTATATTAAGTTGTTAAATGGGGAAAAGAATGGCTTGTTAATTTCACTGTCTCTGAACTTGAACTGCTCTCTATTAATCGTCTGCTGAGAGAGCTCTTTCTGCCTTCCATAAGCATAGCTGACATTAACCTATGAGTGACTCATTGTACTTTCTCAGATTAATGTTTTATGCTGTCATGAAGTGGAAAGATTATATCAAATCAATTTCTAAGCCTGCTGCTAGGAAAGTTGGTTCACTGTGTTTTGCTAGACAATTGCTCGCACCTAAATCTATCTTGCATATTTATAAGTCTAGCATTTATCCGTGATTTGAATATTGCTGGTTCAGTGCTCCAGCTATATATTTAGAGATTCTAGATGAAATCCAAAGAAGAATCTGTAATGTCTCACTGGTCCTGACTTGGTATCTCATTTTCCCACTAATGTAATGCCTTTCTAAAAATAATTTCATGATAATTGTTCTGATGAATTTTCCTCTATGGTACCTAGACTCTATGAATTTAAGTGCAGTACTAGATTGGTGGCAAGGTCTCATCATTTTACAATTGAAATGGCTAGATGTAACCACAAGTTCTATTTCATTTATTGCACTTTACACTTGTGGCATTCTCTCCCAGTTTCTTGCTTTTTAGTCAAGTTTGATCTTCTAAAATGTAAAAGAAATGTCAAGCATTATTATTTGTCTTCTTAATTCCTGTTCTTTTATTGTTCTCATTTTTTAATAATATTTTTATTTTTCTTATACACTTTCATACACAGTAACCCCCTGCATCTTTATTGCCTTGTTTAAAGATGAAATTATTTAAAAAAAAATAGAGTCATAATGGCTGGGATGAATGGATAGCATAATTGTTAACAGAATAGAATAAAATCAACAAACTAAGTCCACAGCTGCAACAATTTGCATTCACTTTATGCTAATATCCTCAAGAAAGTCATGAATCTGTTTCTCCCTGTTTCTCCACTTCATAACTAAACAGTAGGGCATTTGGAGCCAGTAATGTAGTCTATCTTAGGTTTCATATTTGACTTGATACTGAAACTGAGAAAACATTACCTGGTATGGTTATTGCTTTATAATTCACAAGTAGTTTGCAGGAATAAACAAGTCCTACTATTTTTTTTCCATGCCAGAAAGAGTTTAAAACAAAGACATCAGATTTTGGCAATGATCATCCCCTTATTAGAATTATATCAACTTCTCTAAATTAAATGTATAAACAAATCTGAATTTTAAATTATCATTTTACAAATTTCCACAAACATAAATCAGCAAATAGCACATGTATTTTAGAAAATTTTACATATAAATTAGTAAATAATTTTTGAATTTATATCTTACATGAACTTAAGTGAATTACAAACAAATATCTTCTACATTATCTTAACCAAGAAATTGGGAAACTAAATTTCCCCATCTTTGATATTCAATCATCATAAATACTCAAAAAATATGTGGTAATAATAACTCAATAAATTTAGGGACTTCAAAAGCCATTTTAATTCTAAAATTTATTCCTTAGAGAAAAAATAAATAAGCAACTTACTTGCGGCGAAAATCTTGTTTAATTTGTGATTCTAAAATCCCAAAGATACTGTACCAAGCAAATTGTAAAAGTGTGAGGTACCAACCAAATGGACGAAACCCATCCAACCGAAAAATGAGTTCCTGGGGAAAAAAATATATAAATAAATTTTTATAGAAAAAGAACTGTTGTTTATATAAAAAAAAAAATCTGAGGATTTAAAACAAAAACAATTTCAAAATACAACCGTTTCCTTTTATCAGAGGTTTATAAACAAAAGATTTGATTTCCAACTTTTAAGACAAGAAATGACATTAAATAATTACTGGGGAACAAATTTTAATTTTTTGTCTATTGAATTAGATTTGACAGTTCTATGTAAGTTGTGTTTGCTGAGCATAAATTTGTACTCATTTTTGCTCTATCAGGTTCTGATTTTGCTCAACACCTCTCCTCTTTTGTTGTATTCACAAAAAGTTTTTTTTTCTCAATACTCGCTAAGTCTTTTTGCAGACACATCATGCAACTAGGTTCTTATCTAGGTATTTGTACTTATTGTTATGGTATTATGTTATTGTTGTATTATGTATACTTTTATATGTAACACCCTAAATAATATTTTTAATTTTTCATTTTAACCCATTTTAATATTAGTAAGTTAAGCTAAAATATCATTGAATTTTCTCGAGCGTTCCTGTTTTCTGTAAAATATTCCAGATGGACAACTAAAATATATAAAAGCAACTCATTTTCATAGTTAATCATCCAATTCAATTACGTCTGGGCATTAATATAATTTTGAATTAGCATATGAATTAATAATTTTGTCATCATGATTTAATAGTTGATTTTATTAGATATAATTTATATTGTACCAACATCTATGTTTCTAATTTAGTTTCATAGATTGTAAGTACCTATTTCATAATAAGTTCCTATTTAAAAAAAAATTTTGTGTTTATATTTCAGATTTTCATAAATTTATATGAATTAATACCTTTACAAATTGGCAGAACAGTTAAGCAATATGTCATCAAGCACAAGAAAATTAAAATGCAAAAACAACCCTGATTCCTTTTGTTTTATATGTGGAAATTTTACATTTCCATATCAACAAGCAGATATAACTTACTTTGTAAAAGTGTTTACTTAACTTATTTTGGCATTAAACTAGGGGCTCAGATAAATTGTGGTTTCCACACAAAGACTGCACTATATGCATTGAAAGACTACGAGATTGGACTAAGGGTTCAGATTCAAAAATAGTTTTTGGAGTTCCCATGGTAAGTTTATGATTTCATAAAACTACGTCATTTAATCACTAGTATACTGTAACTTACTTAAACCGAGTTGTAACTTGGGTACATAAACAAAAATTTACAAAAAATGTTTATAAAAATCTCAAATGTTGCATAAGGTTAAAACACATTATCTTTGGGTGATAACTTTTTTTAAATTCTACTACTACAAGACCAATTTCTACTTTTGTTTTGTCAAAACTGGGTTTCACTAAGAAAAATAAACATTGTATCAAGTACCCAAATTTTGACACTGCAATACAACCTGTGCTACATTCATGAGATTACCATTCCAAAATTTATGGGTTTGCCACTCAAGAATTAGTTGAAGATGTTCCTGAAAATATTGTTATGCACTCTGAGGAGTAAGACATCGATTTTGACCGTAGCATATTTGAAAGTCAAAACGATCCACAAATGTTTAACCAGGCCAAGTTGAATGATCTAAATTTTCTGAAAAAGGCTGCAGAAATCTAGCTTCAAAATTAAAAGAGAAAAACTTGTTTACTGCAAACACATACACAGTTTATTTTACAGAAAAAGAAGAAAATCTTAAATATTTTAGAACAGAGGATAGTTTAGTACACTGCTGCAATATACCTAGTTTGTTAAAAAAAGATGGAGGTTGATTCCTACAATGATTGGTGCTTGTTTTTAGACAGTTCAAAAAGAAGTCTTAAATGTGTGTTGTTGCATAATGGCAATCTATACAGCTCAATACTAATTGGGCACTCAACAAAATTAAAAGAAAAGTATGAACATATAGAAAAGGTTTTAAATCTTATCAAATATATTGAGCACAAGTGGATCATGTGTTGACTTAAAAATGGTTGATTTTCTGCTAGAACAAGGAGGGTATACTAAATATACCTTCTTTTTTTATGGGACAGCAGAGCCAAGGAAGAAAATTATTTCAAACAAATCTGGGCAACACAAACATCACTTACTGTCGAAAAAAAATGTAATTAATCCACCTTTAGTGAACAGAGATAAAATAGTATTTCCTCTACTGTGTATCAAACTAGGCCTTGTAAAACAATATGCAAAACCTTTACATATAAACAGCGGGTGTTTCAAATATATAACTTCAAAATTTCCAAGTTATGAAAACAATCAAGGCGGGAATTTTTCAACAGTTCACAAATAAGAATATTAAACACAGCAATTTTCCTAATGTCATAAATGAATGTGAAAATTATGCCTGGTTCTCATTCATGGACTTGATAGAAAACTTTTTAGGCAATTATAAAGCAGATAACTATGAAGAAATCATAAAAAAATGTTAAGGGACTACAAAGAGTTAGGTTGCAATATGAGCATAAAAATGCATTTTTTGAATAGCCATCTTGACCAAGATCCAAGTAATTTAGGTGATGTAAGTGATGAAGGGGAGAGTTCCACCAAGACATCAAAATTATGGAGGAACAGTACCAAGGCTTCTGTGATTCGCATATGATGGCTGATTACTGCTGGTTCTTGAAAAGAGACCTGCCATCAACAAGCATACATGCTAGAAAGTTTTGTAAGCAAGTAATCAAGCTAAAATGTTGAGTGCTCAATACACTAAGTAGAGCTGGGAAAAATTAAAGTAAATTCTAAAGAGCCAGGAACAAGTTTCACCGAAACAGATCTTCAGAGTAATCTGGCTAAAGAGGAAATGACACAAAACAATAATGATACAACCACTAAAAACTTATTAGCATAAAACCATGTGACAGAAGAAGATAGAAAAAAAAACCCCACAGAGCCTCTATTCCAATAACCAGGATTTCCTATGCCTACACCTATTTAAAATCTCAGTTCTTTGATTTAATAAATTATTAGGTTCATCAGAGGAGGCTATTGCTAATTTTTCCTCCATACATAATAAGCAATACTTGTCCCCTGCTTTATACTTAGGGTATTCTTTTAAATATTTCCCCATTTTAAATACCATCTTCCTGTTTAATATTCCATATGTATATAGACAGGCTAGTGTTGTGTTTGTAATTTTCATGCTTGAAAGCTACTTAAATGATTATAGTAATGCTTTCTGAAAATTACATTGGGTGGATCCTATATAAACATTCTTATTCCTATTATTAGGTTTATAACTGTGTATTTCAATCGTAACCACACATTCTTGTTGCACCTGCCTTTAAGTGGGCAAGCGTCCTTATTTCTACAGTTACATTTACGGGGATTGGAGTGTGGTTTGGTTATGATTTTTTTCCTGTTATATTTATTAAGTTAGCTATGTTTGGCATACAACTACAGCTTAATTTAACATAATATCTGTTGAAAATTCTGTACAATACGTTTATTGGGGGGGGATTCTTTTTTAGTAATTTAAAAATTATTTTTCTTAGTTTTTCCTCCTGTGTTTCTCCACATATTTTGGGTGTTCTTCAGATGTTGGTTACTACCTGATCATTCACTGTATATCATTGGATCAATTTTTCTCCACATTCAATTCCTAGTCCAAATTTGTCAACTATTTCACCATCTCTCTCCTTGC